>JABFQA010002425.1:0-11283 GCA_022817065.1 Probaryconus sp. ZL-2020 | reverse complement strand
TATTACGTATCTAAAAGTGTTATAAACTGTTACGATAAAAATAAAAAAAAATCGCTGCGGACAGGATTCGAACCTGTGCGGGTAGAACCCAATGGATTTCAAGTCCATCTCCTTAACCGCTCGGACACCGCAGCATTGGAACAGATGGAGCTAAACGAGAGACTGGGGTTTTCAAAGCTACAAAATACCAAACGTGTGAATCTAAGTTCGTAATATTCAGATATACTAAACAAAATAAACATAATATAGTGATTAGTCATAGAAAACTACCTGTTATCTTTCGATAATAAATAACATTACTCTAAGTTGAATTGGAAGTTAATACATCAATAAAATTCTTTTCATTATCCACATATTTTATCAAGTTATAATTTATCGATCAATCATAAATAAATCATAAAAGAAATCAATTTATGTGTCAAAACTGTGCCTTTTTCAGTAACTTGAGTAAAAAAAAAAAACAATTAATAAAAAAGAAATACCACAATTTTTGGTTAAAAACTGTTTTAAGCTTGAAATTACCGATAAAATAATTTTTGCACAGTTCTAACATTTCCTATCTATGTATATTTTCAAATTCCAAAAAAATCACTAAATCTGATTAGAAGATTAATAAATTGGTCTATCTAATGTACACACCTAACTGGTCCTTAAAACTTGTTTGATAAGAATTTCAATTAGTCGACAATACGCAGTGAAGCCAAGACAATTACTATGACTGCGAACAAGGTTGGACTTCCTGATTGTAACGAATAGACTGCGAATTCATTGGATGCACTTCTCGTTCTTTTCGCAAGATTGAGCATGAGAGAGGTTAACGATAATTGAGCCATCAGTTCGGACTCGAATTCTTGTGTATAATGATGTCAGCTTTCATGCATAAATTTTCTTGTAAAAGGAATTCTAAACCTATCGTTTGAAACGAACTGCGCTAAAGAGAAATCAAATATAATATACATACATACATACACGCGTGATACTGATAAACATTTAAATGTTGAATGTTATTTTTAAATTGTATTCCACTTCGATTCATACAATTCATTTGGAATTGCTTGGCTATATATTATAAATTATTGCGTAGAAAAGACGAGCTTACACATTTATGTTCCTTTCGTTTAGATTCTGTTAATTGTTATGATTAACTTATATTTAATTGTTAACTTTTTTTTTTCTTTACAAAAAATAAAGTCCTTTTTATTAATCGTTACACAAATTATAAACATGTAACGTGTACCAAAAAACTATTTCTCCATAAGAACTTTAAAAATTATTTTGCTTTCAAATGATAGCTTCATCGAACTATATAATTAATTAACCAAATCCCCTGAAAACTAAACACTGTTCATAAAGATGAATGTGAAATCCAAAATTTGTTGACTTTTGGTGTTATATATTAGAAATGATCTTACAATGATCGACGAGAGATGAAGTAAGATAAAAAACAAAGGGCCTCATTGTTTTATTTTGAAATATTTTCTATTTTCTTGTTAATGAAAATAGAATAGATTCTTAATCGTTTGTTTTGTGGTGTCAGTGTTTTGGGGATTTGTCGCTTTCCTATCGGGCCCAATGGACAGCTGGAATGCCCACGCTTTTCGCGGATCATTTTTCACCCGAGCAATCTTTTGTCTCATCTTGGAGCTCGTGACATTGCGCAGCATGACAGTGACGAATCGAAAGCCACGAGTCAACCCTTGAGTCATTGGCTGACGCTACAAGGCTCGTGTCGTGTCGGATGAAAATCCTTATAGATATCTTCGGAGACAATATAACGAAGATAAAGCCACATCTTGCTTGAAATATTCTCGTCTTGTTTCGATTTTTTATGCGATTGCCGATAATGGGAATTCAGACAAACCATAAGTAATGACATTTCGATATCACATTTTTATGTTATAGTGTCTCGACAAAAGGAATTAAATTAATTCTTGAATAATTAACATTTTTATTTATATTGCAAAAATCTACAGTTAAAATCTCGGTACACTGTGTATATAGAGCAAAGTTCTTATTTGGAAATTTTGAACGTGAAAATTGTTAAATAGCAATTTTTCATTAATTCATCACAATTGCTATGAGATGATCTTAAGGTATTTATCGTAAAGTTCGTTGTCTTTAAAACTGCGTATTTAAGAGCTTTTTGAAACAATTTGAAAAAAGTAGCACTATGCCAAAGAATGCGTCCACGAAACTCCGGTGTCAGAGGTTATAGCAGAAAAGGACGTACGACAAGAGACATTCCAGGCAGGGTACCTACTCGAGTCGAAACGAGTTGCTTCTGCAGAGTTGGCACGGAAGCTCCAACGTATATTAAAGAGGATCGTAAAATGATAGGCATTCCACGGAATATAGCAATATGTCGACACGAGTGTCTCATCTTTCAAGATAATGTAAAATATAATTAATTATGATTTTTAATTTTTAAAAATGACTTTCAAATTTGCATTTTTTTTTTCATGCAAATTATGGCTTTTTTATTTGAAATATCGCAATAATGAAAGTATCAGTTAAAATCTATTTTTTAATATAAAACATAAGTTTTTCTGGTGCTTTTATAAAATAATCTTACAATCTATTTTTTGCAATGTATTTGTTCTTTAATACATAGTTACTCGGATGGAGTATTTAGAACAATACACATTTTTTAAAGCCTGAAAAATTAGAAAAAACGAATATTTAATTTTGATATAAAAAAATCTTAAAAAATCTTTAAAAGTCACTTCTTTATAGTAACGCGGGACAGGGATTATCCTTGTCCTGAAAAAAAATTTTCTAAAAACAATGATTTCCGATGTGCGGGGACAGTGATTATCACTGTGCCACATAAAGATCACCGCTGCACTGGACAGTGTCAATTGTTAAACTGTAATCGCTGCGCTGTACAGTGAAAATCATTGGCAGAGCATTGATAATCATTGTACGGGCAGTGATTTTCAATGCGCGTGGTGAAAGAAAATAGATTCAGCAGGGTTTAACTATAGTTATACCCTGCTCAAAAGCTTTAATTTATTGGTGAATCTATTTCAACTTCTATTCTATGTTTATCATCGCAGATAGTGATTAATTTCTTTACGTAATAATAAACAAAAATTTGTCATGCAAATTCAAGGGTTTTTATTAAGTATATACACAGTTTAACAGAAAAGATCATAAGTTGTATCCGATTTTTTTTTTTTCAGTGTAACAATTTGTAAAAATCATTTTAAGTTGATTACAAATTTTTTGAAATCCTAAATTTCGATTTTTCTCGGTATCTATACCACCTTAAACAATTTGTAATACAAACAGTTATAACTATACATGTTAAAGTTTTTATTCCTTTAAATAGAGGATTATACATTAGCTGTAAAAAGGATGTTAGCGATTTCCTTTTAAAAATAAAACAGAGTAAGACGTTTAGTTGATGAATAAACCTTACCCAGAACTTATTTTCACGGGGAAGATGTGTTACAGTTTTTATTCGAGGGTTACGTCTTTGTATTCTAACCTCGATTATGAAGCCTGGTGAGAACACTCTCATCATTCAGTCGTGATTGCAATCATTGTTGGCTTCATAGTTCAGCGAGCATGGTTTCCGCATTTCTTGTACGTCTATTCAGCATCTAATAGAGGCCACGCGATATTAAAAATCTACCGGCTCGCAGAAAGACTTTCAATTCGCGAAGAATTCATTGAAAATTGCGCACAGATGCATCAAAAGCCGTTTATAAAATCGCCAAATTAAATTAATTACGCATATCTTAAATTCATCAAATTATACGTTTTAACGTTCATTAATAATTCATACATTCTTAAAGTTTATAAAAACGGTCAAAAATAGCGATACAAAAAAATATGGGCTTTTTTAAATTTATGTTCATTTTGTTGCGGAAAAATTTTGTTCTTTCGCGTTCCCGCAGTTAAGTTACGGATTGAATGAAATTCATCAAACATGTGCGAATAAGTGCTTAAGGATTTCATTGTAAAATCCCGAAACTTGTTTAGAAAAACCAGTCAATAGCAAACCGACGCATTCTTTCTTCATCCGTTGCTAATCAGAAATCACCTTTTCTTGTTTTGCATCGCAGTCTATGCGCCGTCAACAGTATGTTATACTTAAATACCGTCGTTAGATTAATATATCTCACTGTCAATTAACTCCAGTTGTTAACGTGTGTTTAGTTGACATGTCTTATCAGTACTTTCTTCCATTAAAAATTATACCGTCCAAAAGTCAATGCAGTCAATCAAATGATGTAATACTGTTCAGTTAAATTGTAGCTAATTGCATTCTTTTTTCCTATCATTATTATAATTGTATCTTATAAATGTCTGATGCTATGAATTCGAGTAATTAAAAATTAAATAAATCTCTTCTTAAAGATTTGTTGATTTATAGAACAAGAGATTGATATATATATAGGAGCAACATTGGATGCGATTGAAAATGAATTTTTTTTTTTACTGAACTACTGCTTTGTGACAAGTTGCGATTAGTGTCTATTACAATTATTCGTTGCTCTTTCAATCTGCCTGTACAACATAATAATACATTTCTCAGAATCGCGGCTATTATGTCACTTTCAAGAAAATTGTTATTGTTGTTATTTAAACTAATGGCGCTTAAGAATCATTAGTGGCTAAAAAAAAAGCGCTTTTCACTTGTTACCAGTGATTTTAATCTAAAAGTTGACTTATGCAAGGGTGTTGTGAGTGTTAACATATATTGAAACATAGAAATAAAAGCATGTTGTGCATGACAACAATAATTATCATTTCTTAAACATATAATCAACAATTGTCTTTTACACAATTCTAACAATTTCAAAGCTGTAATAGAATGACATGTAATAAAATCAAGGGTGATTGGTTGTTGATCCGACAACGCCTAGCTCTTGGATTAACATCATTGCATTCTCGTTTCCACTTGTAGTTACTTCAACAGTTAGTGATCTACAACGTCCATTGATGTTGATTTAAAAACGAATGTTTTTGATCCAATGGCATTTTTTCCCCCCTTGTAGTTAAAATATTTAAGGAAGAGTAGTATAAGAAGTTCCTCTAGTTGGAATTTAAAGGGGTCCTAGTAGAATTCCGGCAAAATCATGAATCAGATTCTCCCTTGGATAACATATAATAACATCAAAAGTGGTCTTTGAATGAACTAAAGAGTAAATGTTATTGTGTCTACTTCATGGCAATAAATAAAGATCGAAGAAAGGTAAAACGTAATTGAAGCAATAGTTAAGTCGTGCGACAGAATGGATCGTCGACGGCATTGTTCGGATGTGCGACAATTATTGACGCAACGTTGCCATATCTCACGCAGACAGTGCTATGCACATTGCTTGCAGAGGGTCCCTCAACAAGGTGTGCCGCAACGTTGAATTCTTTGATGCTGTTCTGTTTTTAGTCTAGGAGCGTCATTCTTTCGCGACACGCGCGAAAGGACCACCTCATACCTCGACGCATCACAGCTTCACTGTATTTTCCAAGCTTCACATTCCAATCGCTAGCCAACCATTATTTCATCGATTTTATCCGAAGACTGGTCCTCCCGTCGATTTCAAGTCCCATAATTGGTCTACTGGAATGCTTCATGAAAAATTGGATTGATGTGGTCCAACATGAATTCCAATGTCAGATCTTTGATATTATACGCGCCTAATCAATATTCATATCAATTCGTGTGTTTTATACACATTTGTACACCGATACATGTTTTTGCTTGCGAAAAACTTTCGCTTTATTTGATTCGAAGTTAATTCGATTTTCATTTTTCAATCGAAAAAATTCCCTCATTTTACCATATGCTATTATAGGGGTGATTTGTTAAGATATCTCTTTCAAATGCCGATACTTTCTAATGCAAAACTTACAGTGCATAAAAGAATGTATAACATTTACTAAAATATACTATATAAAAAATATACTTCACTAAAAGTACTATAATAATTCTTTTGATTGAAGAAAGTTCTTAGTAATAGTAGTAAGAACATGAAAACGGATTAGATGTAAAATACCACTTTAATCCTCCAGTACTCGCGTTTTTTTTAGTATCTTTGTTTCGTTACAACAGCGCCACTCTGATTTCTCTTTCTATGAGGGTTAAAATTAAAAATAAGACATCCCTTATACATAGTATCACATGGGAAACATTAATACAGGGATTTTTCTTAATAGATACAATTCTCATGAAATCGACTGGTGCAATATCTGCATTAGATATAGCTAAACTAAATTTATAGACGGTACTAGTCATTTCTTATTGATAGATGAAGAAAAGTAAAATAAAAAATATTAACGTGTGTACAAAGTGCCACAGGATAATTTATCAGTACGAGGAAGATGAAACGTGAACTTGAAAAATTCATTTGACGAATTTTATATTTAAAAAACGACCTCGTCAATCGTCATTGACAATTGCACTTATTAGAGGAATAAAAATACATGAGAATATTCACTGTAAAACTAAAAATGAAATGAAATGAATGCGTTGTATCAAGAATTGTGGAGTTAGAGTTGAGGAGAAATGTCAAACGTGGAGGTTGGTACTTCAGTAGCTTGAGTATGCCGGTATCGTTCAATATTAATGCATCGCGGCCTCCTCGCAAAGGACTGTGGCAACCGCGCCGGCAAAGTAAAGTAACGACTTGGCTGTTAATAGTCTTACAGTTTCGTATCAATGAACGTTGAATCATGAGTCTGATTAAGCAACCGCTGCGGTATGGAGTAAACGTTCGGCGGCACGCCACCAAGCCATTGCTTTGCTTTTCAATAGCGAATGATAGAGAATTATGAGACTCGCTCGCCAGATTTATAGTAAATGAACGAATGGCTCAGTCAGCTGTTGCGCAGCAAGCTAAGCCTTTGCTCTTGGTTCGAGAGATGCATTTTCTCCTATCTGGGTTTAGGTTATTCTTCGTTTGTATTATTAATCCAGCAGTCCGTGACGGGACTGTTCCACATGCTCCCTAGCAATGCTAATGGTGATGTGGAAGTGCGATTGCAGATAAATAATTTATATTTGTTAATTTCAAGTCACTTTTAAGCGTGCTCGCGATATAAGGCTCTCGCGGTAATTACGCCCAACCATGCTCGGCTACTTTTCCAATTTTATTACGTGTAGTACGCGATTATTCATTTTAGAAGCTAAGAGCACCGATAGCTAAGTCATAAAAAACTGGCCATAAGGTTGCTGCTACTTCAATTGTCGGTTGCCTGATGTAGTTATATTGCGTTCATGATTTTATGTTGTGTTTAACAACATTAATCTCTCTTTACTTGGTTTTAATTGATCTCCCAGAACGTAATTCTGTATTGTTATTAGTTACTTACATTTTTATAGTCCGGCGTAAACTTTTAATATTGTCAAGAATGGACTCTGCTGGTAATGGTCACTTGAAATTTCGCAAAAGGACATTTTCAGATATTAAAATATTTGATTGAACTTGTAGATATAAAACATAAAAATAAAATTTTTACAGTTACTAATAAAGGCTGTTGTAAGTCAATGTTTACGTCAACTTGAGTTTTATTTCTGAACTTAAAAACTAAGATAAATTAAACATTTTTTGAGCGAATAAAGGAAAATGTTTAATTTTGTTCAAATTTCTAACACTTACTGTGGTTACTTGAAATTTAACAGTTGAATCATTGAATCTTTATTTTTTTCCTTTTGGAATTTGAGGCAAGGTTTCTTAGAATGTGCATTTACTACAGTGTTTAGTTGTCACAGTTATTACGAAATTTAGTATGTTTGTATTTTTTTAATTTCATTTAAATCATTGTATAAATCCAAACGTGGTAAAAAAAAACACGTTCCATGGGTGTACATTGAAATTTATATCTCCATCCTTAGTTTCTACTAAAGACCAGCAGTGTAAATAAATGTTACTTTACTAAACTTGAGTATAATCATTTTCTTAGAAAACACATAGAAAGTCGATTCAGTAAAATCAACGAGTTAGTACTAGATACATTCACGTTAACCAAGAAGAAAATATTCGATATATTTAAAAGGTTTCAAGACTTCGGGATCTGAAATAAACTAATTTTCTTTTTCCATTAAAATGGATTATTTATATATTTATCAAATATAATGAAATATAAATTTAAAGAAAATATTAAAAGTCAATTGGTGAATTGTCGATTGGTCCGCAAAAAGTTGTACATTAATTTCGTGTTATAATGATTGCAAAAATGTAAAAGCTCGTACAAAGGAAACGGTATAAAATACCATAAATACGGAGGCTATGTCTTCTTTACGCAAACGTTACCCTGGGAATCAATAGCCGAAAGGTGTGTCCGGATTGCGTTGTTTATGGAGAGAAAAATGCCGAAGATTAAATCAAGGTACAGTACATATCCCACAGAGGTTACCTTGGCGGAACATCTAGTGCCGTTTGGACGACAATGTGGTAATTAATCGAGGCGATCCAAGGTGACCTCTGATTCTCTTTTCTCCTGGTCACCCAACAATTCCCCTCCTTGTATCCTTTTTATCCCCACCCTTTGTCTTTCGAGATGGTTCAAGTTCTGAGTGTACATGCTGCTGCAACTCACGGTCAGCAAAGCTCTAGTCAGGAATCGCTCGCGGTCTTTCAAAGCATTCCAAAGTGCGACCGACTGTTCCTCTTTTTTCCCCGCCCTTCCTATTTCTTCCTTTATCTCTCTCCCTCGTCCTTTTCCCATGCCTCTGTCTTCATCTGACCACTGTACAAAGTTAAGATCGTGTTTTTGCCATCGACATTGTAACTTTTGCATCAGCGAACCAAATAACGTGTCGAGAATTTTGGGCTTCTACTTAACGATTGTCTTCTCGCTAAACAAATCCGATCTAGATTTCCTGCCGATCGAACTTATCACTTAATTCACGTCATACGGCTTTGATACAACGGTAAGATCTCGATCATGCGAAGGAACTAATGGGGAAAAAAGAAGAAGAGAGAAAAGATAGCGCCGAATAAATATCACGATCCACCGGGATATCTCACAATTTGTTTGCTCGGCATAAAGTCACTCGTCGACACGTGGTTCTACAATCTTTTCTGAAGATGAGAGGCTCCGAACGAGCTCAAGACAATCGATAACACTGCTCGAATTTCAGCCTGCGAACTTGAGTTCATTAATTGACAATCAAACCGCGGTCCATCCGATACTTCCTTTGACAAATCGTTCCGAAAATTCGTTCAAGATTAAACTTTCTCGACTACTTTAAATTGTTCTTTACACTTCGGAAACTGTCGAGAGATTTTGTACACTAAACTTTTTAATCTTAAAATATAGGTAAATCTGATCAACATTATTGTGTAGGATGAAAGAATGGCTGACGAGGTAGCTGCGCGAAGTAGCAGTTTGTAAAATATGATTAAAACACTGAGTGATGGTAACGCATTAGCATGTCATAATATCGCGACCTCGGGAATTTTGAAGACATCTTGCAGAGATAAAGAAAGAGTGAGAAAAAGACTAAAGAGACCGAATGATCTCGATAACGACCAAGCCAGCCAGGTGCAAGATGGTTGCTCGGACACATAGCAACATATAGGTCTAGGTTCTTGGCATGTTCCCTTGACGCTGGTAGATCATCATTCACGTACTCAGATAAACGAACTTGATTCAAAGCAGCTTAAGGACACACGCTTCAGAAAAAACATGAAATAGGATAAGAAAGTTGACGTCATTTGTCTTTGCATTGAGCTCCGGATTTTCAGTGTAATAAGATATCATCTCACATAAATGCAGTTTTAAACTACTTTAGCTGATTAATTAAATTCCCCTAAAAGTAAATAATGAAAATACGCAAACGTCGACTTTACACTGCGTCGATTTTCATTGCATATTTTGACTACCTAATACGATGAACATCAGGAAAGAATATTTATTACAATTTTTCTCTGAAAAGTCTGAAAACACCTCAAAATTGGAACTTTAGAATTTTGCAGAATTTTCAGACCAAAATTTCAGACGATCTCATAAATTTTCAGACTATTCCAAAAAGTTTCAGAAACAAATTTTCCTAAAGAGAATTTTTAAACGATATCTATAAACTTAAAATCTAACAATACAATAATAATAATAATAATAATAATAATAATAATAATAATAATAATAATCTATTAATTTAAATAATTTTTAAACTTTTAACGCGTGGAACTTTATACTCGTTTATTTTAAATGAATGTTGAAAACTAACATAAGTTAAGCAGCCTACTATCATATGTCACGCTTAAGTTTATTAGAGCAGATAATGATAACATCTTAGAGGCATATCTCATTCTTCGTTCGCTTCCTTTGAGGCTCGCGATGTCAGTGGTGTCGTTACCACAACCACCATCAGCACCCTCGTCTCAGCGACACACATACATCACCGTCAACTTATTTCTGTATACTGCAATCCACCCACCACTGATATATGAATGTAATTGCTTAGGCGGAGTTTGCTACAGACGTTACGCGCAAACTTTCCTACCGAACAGCAAAGTCGAACAAAGTAAGCCTACGACCGTACATAAGCACGACTCAGACAGTATAGGTCACAAGACAGCCCCAGTAGGAAAATAAATTGCCCAGATTGGGCCCAGATTGTACCCATATATAGTAGTGCTTAACCATTTTGGAACGGTGGCAGCAATCAGGCCCCACCTAGGTTCTCTTGTCCTGGATGGCCCTATCCAATTCAGGCCCTAAAACGGTAAGAGAGTCAAGGTGGGACCTGATTACTGCCACCGTTACAAAATGGCTGAGTCATATATGGGTACAATTTGGGCAATTTATTTTTCTACCAGGGAGGAAAGACATTCAGATTATGAGGAATCGTAAATCTCAAACGCTGTCCGATAGATTTATATTCGGTAGCACGTTCGACATATTTTGTCTCGTGTCATATCCATCAAAGGATTTTATATTAATAACACACACCAGTACATCCAGTGAGTATGAAGGCTCGTTCCCCCTGCCATTTTTCAACCACTTTCTGACACACGCCACAATTAAAATGAGCTGCAAGTGTTCCCACATCACGACAGAATTTTAATTCTTGTCCCTTAGATAAAAAGTGCTCATATTTTATCGCAATTAGTTTCCGTACGTTTAACTTAGCATCATTGTAAGGTACGAAAAACTTCTATCCTCGGTGATTCAGCGTCTTGAAATAGTTTCTTTCTTGAAATAGATGGTTCGTTGCAAGGAGACTCCATGCGTCTAAAAGATTTAAGCTCATGGGTACTCGTTTTTTACATCCTTCAGCTGACTTTAGCGATCAACGGTTGCACACCGACATTTATTTTATTTTATTTT
>JABFQA010002424.1:0-11285 GCA_022817065.1 Probaryconus sp. ZL-2020 | reverse complement strand
GTGTGTGATGCGCTCTGCACGTTTTGTATCTTGTCCGGTGTATCTCGAAATGGATGGAAAGCGATGTATAGATGCGTCACGTACTAACTTAATGGAAAACGAGAGAATTAGATGTCATTAGAAAATTACTGATGCAAGAATAATAAATCTAGAAAAATCAGTTGCCCATGACCATAAAAAAATCAGACAGTTAAATAACACGTCTCTCGATGAATAAACGCAACGAGTCATTTTTCGAATAAATCACACTGACAATGCGATTTTACATTGTCGCTGAATAATTTTTAAGTGTAAAAGGTACTTTATGAATTTATATTTCATCAGGTTTGTTGTTTAGTTACTAAACTTTAGTACCTCATCTATTTCTACAGACCAAAATGAGTTCACAGAAAAAAATAAAAAAACGGCCACATTTCATACAATTGAAACACGTTTTTGGACACAATTATAACTTTTTTTTTTTTTTCAATGAACGTTAAAGCTAAAAGTAAACTTTTTTACATAATATACCAAGCGAGTGATGCAATTTTATTAGTATTGTAAAACTGGAATTTAATAGAGATTAGCATCGGTGGAACGTGATTTCAAAAACTGAAAGAGAAACAAAAGAAAGTGCGTTAAAAGTAGTGTCACGAAAAGGCTCAAGGCAACGAAATAGGAGTAAAATATCCTCTCCATTAGCCAGTCTCTTTCTTTGTTATACATTTTTTTTTCCCTTTTGGTTAGAACACGAATGCGTGTAATACTCATTGACGGTCAATTTGTTATGAAAAAAAAAAAAAAAAGACCGAAAGTTCGTCACGCGATTACGCTTGTAATTTGCAAGTAAAATTATGTTAATAACAATTGCCAATTACAAGCTGAAGGAAAAGAAAAGGAACAAGTGTTCTCAAAAGATAAACACAGTCATTGCTGGTTTGAGATGATTCCTTTGATCTTGGGCTAACGTCAAAAAACGCCGAAGGATGGTTTTAAGAAAAAAAAAATCTTAAATGCTGTTCATTATCATCTCTCTTTCGCAATTTTTTTCACGATCGCAATTTTGCAAAAATTTTTGCAACTTGGAAATTTACACTAAAACATAACATTTGCAATAAGTTTTTTTTTTTTTTTTTTTTTGAATCCATTGTACTGGATTTTTTTCCTTAAAAACTGCTAATTCATATGTTGTTTAAGAAATGTGTTCATTACGACACAAGTTTTAAAGGCTTTCGAAGTGAGCTGAGAAAGATTGTGATGGTCGAACAATGTTTCGCATCGGTCATTGAACTCTCCTATGTAAAATACAAAAAATCGCCCAGTCACTCCATTACTACAAGAAAGGATTTATACAAATAATCATCATAATAATACGAATCCTTTAAAACCTTCTAATCAACTATAATAATATTACAACCAAAAAAAAAAAAAAGAAAAAAGTCACCCTTTCTTCAAAGATGTGCAGCAAAAAAAAAAATCCAATTTCCTTTTTTTGTATTCTTTAACTGATCGCCAAAAAAATGTTTGTTCTTTTTGCAATTGCATACAAATGTACGAATCCGCGCAATTTCAGCTAAAATGGTGATGCTTAATTATTGTTAATGTTAACTCCATTATATAAGCGATATATAATATATATATACATTTGCACTAGTAAACTGTATAATGTATATATTACGAAATACAAGCGGTTACCCAAGATCTCGATGTTACTATCTGCAGTGGTTAGTAGTTTCTCTTTGTTCCGCTTGTTGCACGCCGTTTGCCGATTCAAAGTCTCGCGATTCATCCCCGCGCCCAAAGCAGACGGGAAAACTGACGTGCCGTACTTCCGTTCCCGGCGAATATGCCACAGAACGAGACGCTCAACCTTTATTTCGACACATCTCACATTTAACATGTTTTGTTATACTAATGTGTTATGCACAATGATCTACTACATCAGATACAAACGTCGAATATAGAACTGGGTCAATTTTCAATTCATTAAAAAGCCCCATTTAATTACTCGTAGGAAATGTCAAATTACATCTTGATAACTTTATTGTAAAAAATATTATCTATTTTTTTTCTTCTTTCTTTTTTTTTGGTGAGAAATCAAATTTCCCATCCCAATGGGTCATTTGGTTCGGCTTTGTCTGACTCTGAGCAAAGAACATGTCGATTTCATTCAGATTTATCGAAGGCTGTTAATGCAAAAGCGGGTATAATTTCCGCATCAGCGGGCTTTTTGACTGTCGGAAATGAAGTCCGGTCGATATAAAGCGACTGTGTATAATGTGGAATCGCGACGCTCGCAAAAGTTATAAAAAAACGCCACCACAAGTTTCTCCTCGACTCGATTAGATAAGATATACATATATTCACATGGCTGCGTCACATGCAATAGATATTATCTAATCGCGGGAGAATATATAAAAAGAAAAAAAAAAAAGAAAATTGTCCGCGCAAAATAAATAATAACTGTACCGGTCCGCGACGAAGGGCAATTTTGTCGCAACGTCTTGACGGTTATTTGCGTGCCACTTTGTTTTGCAATAAAATTGCATTGCGTAAGGTAATTGAACGCTCGAGTTTATTGTAATCGAGTCCGACGATTTATGTCTTAATTTAAGTCAATTTCACATTGGAAAATGTGCGGATATGGATGTTATGACTTCTTGCAAAGTTTTCAATAGTTCTAACGAAGTTTAGAGATAATCACAAATATGCTATTGCTCATTTTTCTGCAAATTTTACCACAACTTCCTTAGTAATAAAAAAAAGAAAAGGAAAAAACTGTCTCTGTTCATCAAATAAATCTCCAAGCAAAAGAAACGGACTTAATCCAATTACAATATGCTCTCGGTTGTAAATGGAAAAATGGTCACAACAATTTTAAAATACACGAGGACAGGTCCGAGGATAATAAATAATCCGATCCAATTAGAGCATAAGCGTTCTCATAACACGTACGATTCACATCGCCTTGATTCTCAAGACGAGTCTTACTGACGCGCGTGATACCATCTTCTTCTTCGTCTCCTCTTCTTCCTACCTATCTCATTTCTTTTTATCGCACGAAGTGTAACCTCGATCTGTCTCCTTAAACAATAGACCAGCACGAATATAATTGTAATTGGTGCGCTGCTTCTTTTGATCTCAATTTTTTTTTTCTATCTCTCTCCGTCCCTCTTTCCCTCTCTTTCATCCCTCTTTCGAACAGACGCGTTTGAAAATCGCGCGAGAACGAAGAAATGAAAATGACGACAATAAAAAAAAAAAAAAAAAAGTTTTCCTCTTATTTCTCGCGACTTAATAAGATAAATAAATGAATTGAGTTGATTTCCGCAAAGCTCTCGTCGTTACGTAACGCCATTATGTGGAGCAATTATTGTTTTGGTATAAAATTATTTGACGCGATAGTTTATGGCGTTATGTAAAATGCAACTAATGGGTGCAAGAGGTGAAGTTGTATAAGATTTTGTTTGTTTTTTTTTTTTTCCTTCCCCTTGATGTCGTACTTGAATCGTTCTGATTTGTCGGATGATTTTTTTTGTTGAAGTCATTTTTTTCGAAACAGTTGTGAAATTTAAATGATTATTTCCTTTTTTTATATATTATATATATATTAAAAGGAAGTGTAAATTTGCATGGGAATCTCTCGTATTGGTTAAAAGTTTAACGCTGAGAAACGTGAGTCATACAGAAAGGTGCAGTTTTCAGTGGGAGAACCGGGTTCTGAATCGAGTGTGTCTGTCTCATCCCTTCTATTCGTTTTCACCGGCTCGCAGGTACAAACAATAATAAAACCACACACACGTTGATTCTTTTTATCTCTCAGTTGGATTTATTCATATTCATAATATCGCGCCAAGAAATATATTATATTAGTAATTTTACAACAAGCATCGACTTCATCGAAACTAACTAATTCCAGTTTTCAATATTCCCATAGAATTTTATAGCGCGCCTTATTATTTTCATTACTACCGATTGCAAATTTTTATTGCAACATTGAAGAACTTGATTAATGAAATGTCAATTTTCTTCGTAATGTAATACAATCGCTTGAGAGTAACATTCTTCCAGTGATTAATTTACAAATATATATATATATATAAATTGCGTAACATTGATTTTCCTTTTTTCAATTTTTCGACAGAAAAAACAATTCGCGTGCAATTTTTTTCAGTTCGATCAAGAATAAATGATAGCATGTTTGATTATCATCTGAAGGCATTCTTGACCTTTTTTACTTAACGCCCATTTTCCTTAATCATCTTTTATCGATCTTTCATTAATCGAAGTTAGAAACGTTGTCGGTTAATCGAGTTCCTCGCCTTCAATTTCAAATACGAATTCACTCTTGTGTTTGTAATTGCTTTTCGTCTAACGAAACGAGATTTCATTCGATTTTATTTCACGTTTACTTTAGCGGTTTTATTCAATCCGATGAATTTGGATTGTTTTATCATTACTTTCTATTAATAACTGTGCGATTTTATTATAGAGTTTTCGATTGTTTGGAAATGTTTTTAACAAAATAAGTACAGTCTGTTCAACCCTAATATATATATATATATATCTTGATGGACGCTCTCTGGTTGCTGGCTTAAACCGTTATGCAACCTGTACGAGCGGTCTCTCCACATCGTCAGATTCCCGTTGTCCTGTAGTTCCTTCTGCGTAATGAAGCATGCATGATCTTGTTCCTTTATGTAAATATTTTTGTAACCACTCCGAACACAAGAAAAATTTCAACCTCAGATGTTACGGTCTTTGTAAAAAGCATCACTTAACACAAACGAACGAGACGTTCATTAATGTCTTCATATCGACCGCAATGAAAGAAGAATAAAAAAAAAAAAATAAATGGGAAAAACTTCATCAAAATTGCGCAAAATCAAAATTCGAACACTAATTTGAATTTCATAAAAATTCCAATTTTCTCTGTCATTGAGAAAATATTGGGAAAAATGACGAATGGGAAAAAAAGATTTTTTTGTTGGTGCATTAAGTTGAAATTTTATGTGTCGAGTCACGCAAAGAGGTATTGTAATGTGAATTTTCGAGACGGCCCTATTTTCGTTTCATTATCCTCTGGTCACAATAAAAAGAAAAAAAAAATAGTAAAGAGAGGAAACGGACCAAATTTAAACCTCGGACGCTTTTCTTTTATATAACTCCTTACGCGAGGAGGTGTTTGTTCATTCTAGCATAGACGAGGTGCGAAAGAAAATAGTTTTTAAGAACGTTCCACAACTCGTTTCCATTTTACTCGTGCACCGTGACAATTGTACAAAAGGAGTTTAAAAAAAAAAAAAAGAAAAAACAAAAAGTCAATCATTTGAATGACCACAAATTGTGTCTTCTTCTATCAGATCATCAGATCAAGTTTTCTCTTGTACTTTCGTTTGACTTGAATTCTGTGGCAAAAGTTTCTATTCCATCTGAAATCACAAATTTGCAAATACTCGAGATTCGCAATGATCGTAAAAGTAATGGGATTTTGTAAAATAATCCTGTAGTGCAAAATAATAAATCGGCAAAACACATTTGCACAATCAACGAGCCTGACTGATCGCATTTGGATTTATGATATCGGATTATCTTATCAAAAAGCCAGTATCATTTCTAATACCTATTTAGTGGATCATTTTTATTTCGCTTGTATCGAACTCTTATTCATTTTTTTTTTTTTTAATATAAAACAAATTAGTCAACGTGATAGGAAGTAACGATTTTTTGTCTTTGACACTTGAAAAAGAAAATTTCATTAATCAGCTATTGATACATTTCGAATGTAAATGTACGAGGAACTTAATCAACCAGTGATGCTGTGAAAATGATTATTATAACTTTCATTACATCAGAAGAGAAACCAACCTTATTAATAAATTGTCAAAATTATGCTGCCACTCGTTTCACATTTGTATTAAAATTCTAAACACGAATATCTCAAGTTTCTCGTTTTTAACAACATCAGTAATTAGTAGTTTCATCAAAGTGATTTGTATTCACGATTTCAAACTCAATTATTTTTAACTAACGCCATTACTTTGTTAATTTATTTAATTAAATCTGATGTTCAGTTTGTTAAAGAAAAACAGAATCATTAATTATTCATCTTTTGATAATTTCAGCAGTTAATAATCTGTTACTGATTTTAAATTATTCAAACGAGTTAAATAACAAAATTTATTGGATGAAAATCTAAAAAAAATTAACTCTTTCATGGATGTTAATTTATTTTATAGCAGATATTATTACGTGTCATTACGATATCACATTCTGTCATTTATAATATGTTTACAAGAAGTTTACTCTTGATAATGCATGGCCTTGTTAACTGAAATAATAATTTGTTAAATTATAGTAATAATCGTTGTGTCAAAAAGTACGTGTATAATGATAAAAAAAAAAAAAAAAGAAAAAAATATGATACTCAAATGTGTACGTACAATATTCAGTATGTAGGTTGTATGTACAGTTAAGAAGGTTTGTATGAGTGAAAGTCACAGACTTTAGTAAGTTCATGCGTTGCAGAGTCGACATTCAGACTGAACGTTATTATTCTATTAGCCTTCGACAAACCGGAAAATTTTCTGATTCTGGAATATTTTAAATCCGACTCCTTATTCGTACTTTATTTCTTCCTTCAAAATTTCGTGATAAGATCACCTTTGATTTCCAATTTATTTTCAGTATAAAAAATAATTCCTTTTTTCATTTCATTTCATTTTTTTTTTTTTTTTTGTACAAAATAGATGTCTTCTAAGAATCTTGTAGAATCGTTATGTCCTGATTATTAGCATGAATTTATAAGCATCGAGTTGCAATAAACAAATTAAAACTTTACGATCGTTTCATCTCATCATCTCAATGAGAATTTTTATAGCTTAATTTCTCAGTGAATCATTGACGAGTTCGTATCCGGATTACGAAGGCCAACGAGGATGCTTCACTTTTGCCGACGATTGTCCCGCGCGTATCGATGGCTCGCTATCTTCAAAGTCATCCGGAATATATTTATTTTCATCTCGCTGCAATTATCTCTTGTACGCAACCCTGTGAAATTTCAAGAATCTCTTTATTCCTCAATGATATTTTAATTATTTCTTCATCCATTAATCTCGTCGTTTCATCGACTTTAAAAAAGAAAAACTGCAGATAAAAGATGTTCTCGACTCACGGTCAAATGAAAATGAATATTCATTTCGGATTTAAATTTTATACAAATTTTTAAATGAAGTTGTATATCATTTTTCTTCTTCCTCCATTTTTTATCCTTTAATCTTTGTCTATTTTATAAGGCGTTGATTTTTGTGATGAAATGTTATTAAAAAAGAAAAAGTTTGCTTCTTCTTCTTCTTCTTCTTCTTCTTCTGTTTTTAAAATTTCATTCAGTATCGATGGCAAAAGCCATACGGTGAATATTGAGTAACGAGGAAACGAACAATCTGCGTCAGTTCAGTTGCTGCTTCACGGCACCGGAGGCCTTTCACGTTCCCTTCATTCACAACCGCCTCCGACAATACATTTTCATATTTTGGCTTGAATTATAAACGCGTAACGAAGTAAATCATTAGGGCAACATAAATATGAAAGATTATCATTCGGTGACATCATTCAATCATTTGGAATGACACGGGAAAGTGTGACACAAACAATTTCACTTGGGGAAAAAAAAAAAGAGTTAACGAAAGTGTTCAAATCTCAGATTTTTTTCCAACTTCAAACTGTTTTCTTTTTTTTTTTTTTTCTAAAAATATGAAATGAATAATACAGTGGACAGTATCAGCGAGATAAGAAGGAAATTAAATAAATTGTCAGAAAATGTTCTTAACGATTCATTGAACCAGACAAAATTAGGCGCGATAATAATATGATACAGTTTCTTTCCAAGTTGGTAAGCAGTCGGAAAACGAGTTTGCAAAAGACAAACCGCTCCCGATCAAAAATTATGAAGTGGTTCTGTCACGATCGGATACATCAACGTGATTATATTGCGGGGCAACCCATTTAAGAATTTTTTTGATTTCGTTTGTAAAACCCGATTATACAATCAAAGTAGGTATTAAATTGTCGTGTTCCAATTGTGCATTACTGCAAATGTTTATTTTTTATTTCCATACTAAAATAACTGATAATTTGCAATTTTTCAATTACGAAAAATTTCATTATTTCAGTTATATCACTTTCTAGAAATCTCATTGGGATTTTAGAATTATTTATTAGATGAACTAGATTCATATTAAAACCACGCATACACACGAAATTATAAATCAATGATAAGAAATACAGGTTTGATTTTTTTTTTTCTTTCTTCATTTAATACAAAAAATGTGCAAATTTAAAAATCACCAACTCTAGTGCAAATTTCAGGAGAAAAAACAGATTCAGAAATAATAGATTCAATGAACAAATTACCTATGCAGTCAATTAAAAGTTTTCTAACTGTTGAAACGTTATCCTTAGAGATTTTTATCAGACAGACGTTCTACAGTAATTAAATCGAATGTCCTTTCCTTCTTCTTCTCGAGAAACGCACTTCCGCCAAGGCGGATCGCCTTGACCCGAGTTTGCAAATGTTTATTGTCTCTTGTATTCGCGTTATAGAGCGCACACGTAACGAACGCACCATTATGGTATTGTATTATAAATAGTACTGCGATGGCCAATCGCTTTATCCTCGTCTCTCTCGCGCGATGACTTTGGCGCAGGTGGACTAATGTAATCGCGAACAGAAAAACTATAACAGAAAAACCATTTCGTTGCAAAAATTGCAACTCGATTCGACTCGTTTGGCAGATTTCTATATAGCAATTAATTATAAACCGTAAAACGTTGCGTCACGGAGAAAGTAACGCGACCAGAATTTCTGGTGTGGGATTTTGTCATTTTGAAAATTCACGAATTTTTCCGGACAACTTGATTTAATCTTTGCCGACGTGGTTTCGATCTCAAACGGGTTTTGCAATAGGATTGTTGAGGTCGGAACTTTACTCACCAATTTTCTTTTGGTATAGGTTGTCCTTCCTGGACATTGACATAAAGTGCGAGAAAGAGAAAGAGTAAACTAAAAAAAAAAAAAAAATGGCCCGACAACAAACCACCGAAAGAAACATACCCCACCTTCGGGACATATTTGGCTTTGGCAGCAAATGGGAAACGAATCACCGGATCCAATCGGAAGAGAAGGGCCACGACAGCGCCATATCCGTGGGCTCGACTTCCGGCGAGGAGTCCAGCCCGAAGAACAACAAGAAGAAGAAATCCCGTCGTCGGGACAACAACAAGACCTTGACGGAAAGTGACGTGAAGCACTTGGAAAGACACTTGTCCATGAAAAAGACCATACGAAAGAAGATCATGAGGGACCTGCAGCAGGCTTTCGTCGAGGATCCCAATGAGTTTCGCGTGGACGACATTCCACCGGAACAGCTCAAGGCTGAGATCAATATACAGAGTTTAAGTTTCGGTACGCCCTCGCAGAAACAGGGAAGAACTCGAGGAAACGCCGAGAGCACCTTTTTAGATATGTTACGAGGAGGTGGTCAGTATTATTTGTCTGTTAAATTTATGCTTTTAAAAATTAATAACCCAACTGGATCGAAAAAGAGATCCAGTTGATTTGATGCAAACCAAATTTCCAAATTCCCGTTACAAGATAATAATGAATAATGAAAATGTAAATATGCAGGTTTTGAAAAAAATTGCACTCTAGACGGAGATCGAGATTCGGGACACGGCGGTTCTCCGACGAGGGATAATCACAGTGCCCAGGACACTGACGACGAATGCTCGTATTCCTATGAGAGCCCGGCGTCGTCCGCGGCACCACCCAAGAAGAGCGGCAACTTCTGGAGGCGTTTCACAATGAAGAATCGTAATAGACGATAAACGAAAAAAAACGTTTATACGCTGAAGGTGATTGCGAACACCAAGGGTTTTAAAGATTCATCCCTTAAATGTATTATTTATTTTTGAATTACATTTATTTATTTTTCTGTTAAGAAGAAAAAGGTTTTCTGTCTTTCGTCAAGTTTTATTGAATAGGAAAAATTTGTCTGAGAACGATTGAACACCGAGCGAGATGATAATCGTTATCAGTTCAAGAACTGGAATATTTTTAACGTTTGCACTGCATTGTTTGAATGTAATTCAAACAGATAAAATTAAGTCTACGTTAATTTTATTGACATCATAATGCTTAATCGTAATCTAAGTAACGATGTATATCCCAACCCCTGGTGAACTCCAATCAGCTCGGCTTTATTGCTTATGATAACTAATAAAGGTGCACGAAAAATCAAGATTATTCCTATCTTTTTATTCAGTACGAGTTTCATTAAACAAAGCGAATGATAAAAAAATGTTTTATGATTTCATATTTGTTTATTATCGGAACGTAGTTTATAATCGGTGTATTGTATCATTAAAAGGATTATTGACTTACGGACTGAAATAATATTTAATGAAAATAATAATCACGTTCTTTGCAAAAATATCAAATTTATATATTGTATTTTCCTACGTGTGTAATTAAATATATAATAACAATTGACAAAGCAATTTGAAGAGTGATTAAAATGTTTGGACAATATCGTCAGTTAAAACAAAGAGTTTTACTGCAATAAACGATGATTTTGATCACACTTGAAATTTTGCTTCTAAAATATTTCTGCACCTTTATTTAAATCTTACACCCTTATAATAGCAACAAACGTGTAAGATAAACCTTCCTAACGACTTGAGAAAATAGCGATGATGCGACTTGGAGGCAAATTTGCTTGCAACTGTGATATATATAAGAACCAATACTGCGATTTTGTACCTAAATAATAGGCGTATCCCTTACCTTGCAAAAATGTATACACCAAGTTAATGTTTTACAGTTAGACAAAAATAAAAGTTACCATATTTAAAGTAAAATTTTATATTATTTATAAAATTAATTATTGATATTAAAGCAATTTTTACAAAATACAAGAGAAATTTTTGCACAATATTATAAAAAGAGATGTCTGTAATCTTTATAAAAAGACTTTAAGACTGAAAAAGTTTTATTTTTTCGTTGAATTGAAAGTAATTGAAAAATTTACTTCCTCGTTTATATTTGCTAAATACATTTGAGAGAAATTCCAAAAAGGACATATCATTTTGAGTACAACTACGGGCGACATGACAATATTTCACCAACGCAGTGATATACATATTTTGTAAACGAAAATTAAAAGAATTCAACCGTATTTTTGTGCCACTCTTGAAATCAATGCGGTCTTTAGAATTGATACATTATTAAAAAAAAAAAAAAAAAAAAA
>JABFQA010002423.1:0-11288 GCA_022817065.1 Probaryconus sp. ZL-2020 | reverse complement strand
CCCCATTTTCATTAAAAAAACTGATAATTTGAAAGATTAAAATTTTTCAATAAAATTTTGAACTGATATTCTAGGAATTAAATACATGATTATAGCAAAGTTTCATCTCAACCGGATCATTATCAGATCTGTCAGGAATAGTCTATTAGTTTTGTAAGTTGGTAGCGTTGGTTGGCAGTCGTGGCCTGCGAGATTGTAGATTTTGGTAGTCAGTCTAGAAAGTACTGCTGTTAGATCTAGTTCAATTGTATTAACCAAAATCCGTATTAATAAATTTATAATTGACTAAATACATATCTTGTACTTATTTAAATATTACATGGCGCAGTCGGTAAAAGAAAAAAAAAATAATAAATAAAGTAGTGAAAGAAAAGATTGTATATGTTCGGGTTTTTATCGAACAAAAGTGAAGATCGAGACTTGCCAAAACTGGAACCTCAGAACTTTCCAGAAAATCCGAGACAAGACGAAGAAGACGACTCGCCACCATATCTGTCGGAAGAAGAAACAGATTCAGAAGAAGATATGGACCTGTCGATGAAACCACCCGCACCACTGAGTTTTGAAGGAAACATTAGAGAAAATTGGAAAAAATGGCGACAGCGTTTCGAAATATACCACAAGGCAGCTGGTTTGGACACAAAGCCAGAAGAGCGTCAGGTTGCAGTCCTGCTTCACGTTGTGGGTGATGAGGCAATAGAGAAATTTAGTACGTTTGAATTAACAAATGATCAGAAAAAAAACCTGGAGGAGGTAATAAAAGCTTTCGAGAATTTTTGCACGCCAAAGTCAAATGAGAGCGTGGAGAGACATTTGTTTTTCACTAGATCTCAACAGGAAGGTGAAAATTTTTTAACGTTCCTCACGGACTTGAGGAAGTTGAGTGCGGGTTGTGGTTTTGAGGAACTGAGAGAAAGTCTCATCAAAGATAGAGTAATATGTGGAATCAAGGAAGCCAAGCTAAAAGACAGACCTAAAAGACCTAAAAGAGCTATAAGACCTGGATAAATGTATAAAAATTTGTCAATCAGCAGAATTGGCATCAGTGCAGATCAAGACATTGGGTGAAGAAACAGCAGTTCACTCTATTAAAACAAAGAAGAACAAAGTAAAACAAAAGCAAGAAGGAAAAATTAAGGCGCAGCAGTTCAAGGGGCAGCAGACAGATGGTGATACAGGTCAAGGTATGGCACGCCCAGGCCTGTGCAACTTACGTGCTTTTCAGTGTTAACAGCATTTTACATGCTGTCTAAAATTTTGGCGTGGCGCCACTTGTCACTTGGGCTGTTTACATTGTCCAATTAACCTATAAATTAGTTAACAGCTTATAGTGTTTCCGATTACATCGGAAAATATATTGATATAATTATATTAATTATTTTTATAATTGTAATTGAGTGATGACAAGAACCTGTTCTGCTGTTGGTTGCACGTCGGGTTATAGAAGTAACCCAGAAAAAGTTCATTTTTTTCATGTGCCAAAAGATGAATTTTTAGCAGAAAAATGGCAAATTGCTTGCAAAAGGAAGGACATTAAATTAAATGAAAATCATGTTTTTTGTCATCATCATTTTACTGACGATTGCATAAAGTGGAAAAAAATTATCGGCTCCAAGAATACAACGATGATGCGACGGTCGGATTGTCACGAAAATACAATCCGGCAACGCAGCAAAGACTGAACAGTCTCAAATTTAACTGGTGCGTTCTCAAATTTAACTGGTAAACCATATTTGGCGACTATACTTCAAATTGGCTTGTGTTTGCGCGTCAATTTCGGAGTGTTTTAATAAACATTACAAATTATCCATGTCTTAAGTTCAGAAACTAACTCATTAGTTCAAGCCAATTTCAAGAATAGGCCTTTAGAACGCACCTTTATGCCGGCAAACCAATGAGCGCGAAATTGAAAAATGTTCATAACATATTTTTTTATTTCACGGCATTTACATGTCGTAAAATGTATATTTTTTTAAAACTTTTTTTTGAAAAAAAATTAAACATGCACAAAATTTGATGCGATAACATTTACAGGAATACATGGAAATTCCATGATATACCCATAATTATATGGGTTTTATATAGCATGGAATTGGCAGGGAGTTTACAGGTCTAATTTTTTTTGAAAATATTTTCATTCCACCTCAATTAAACGCACACAAAGTTTGGTGCGATTATCTACACGGGAACCCATAGAAATTCCATGATATACCCATAAATCTATGGGTTTTATATAACATGGAATTGGCAGGGAGTTTACAGGTCTAATTTTTTTTGAAAATATTTTCATTCCACCTCAATTAACCGCACACAAAGTTTGGTGCGATTATCTACAAGGGAACCCACAGAAATTCCATGATATATGAAACCCATAACTACATGGGTTTTATACATCATGGATTTGTGGGGAGTTTACATGTCTAATTTTTTGTGAAAATGTTTTTGTTTTACCTGCATTAAACACACACAATGTTTGGTGCGATTATCTACACGGGAACACAGAAATTACATGATATATAAAACCCATAACTATATGGGTTTTATACATCATGGAATTGGTAGGGAGTTTACAGGTCTAATCTTTGCGAAGATGTTTTCATTTTACCTGCAATAAACCGACACAAAGTTTGGTGCGATTATCTACACGGGAACACATAGAAATTCCATGATATATGAAACCCATAACTACATGGGTTTTATACATCATGGAATTGGTGGGGTGTTTACATGTCTAATTTTTTGTGAATATGTTTTTGTTTTACCTGCATTAAACACACACAAAGTTTGGTGCGATTATCTACACGGGAACACATAGAAATTTCATGATATATAAAACCCACACGCTAAAAAAAATTAATAGATTTTTTCCTATACTGTCTTGCAGACAAAGGATAAAATAAATTCTACCGTCATTATTGCCAAGCAGTATAGGAAAAATGGTGCGGTAATAAAAGAAAAGTTCATACTATAATAGTACAAATTAAAACATTTTTCGACAATTTTTCCCATACTTACTTTTAATAATGACGGTATAATTATTTTGTCCCTTGATTTCAAGATTGTATAGGAAAAATTCTGGTACTGCAAATCACTGTATGTTTTGATTTGCAGGTCAACGCACTGCCAGCAAATAATGCATCAAATTATAGTAAGAATTAGAATTGAATTAGCTTATTTCGAATTAGGTAAATAACACCTAAATTTTATTAATTAATAATTATAATTTATTGATTTATTACTGATTTTCAGATTTAATTATTTTTAGTAAGAGAATAGAATTCAAGATTCTTTGATATTTTAATATATTTCACCCTTCTACGGTGTACATACAGGGCGTCAGCAAATCCGGTATCCTGGGGTAACTAGTTACCCCTTAATTTAAAAGCATATAACGCCATCTTTAATAAGTGCAAAATAAATTTTGATAAATGAAAGATGTTAGACATTTAGTGTAGATTAAGATTCTATTGGTAAGAATCATAAAATGTATTATTACTTTTAAAATATTAAGTGTTCCGTCAGTGAAAACCGTGTATTTTGAAAAATGCAGCAATTTTCAAGTTTTTCGGGGGTAACGAGTTACCCCAGTATACCATAGAAGGGTTAAATTAACTTTGTTTTTAAGAATTAATAATTATTTAAACTGATTTAGAGGAATCCTAATATGAAAATTCAAGATGCTTGAATTTAATTTATATTCAAACATTAATTTATGATTACCAATTTGTTTTAAGAACAAGAACTTGTTCCAAATTGGACTGCGAATTTGGAACAAGAACTTGTTCCAAATCTGTGAATAATATAATGAGTGTGAGAATATGATTGTTTAAAAAATGTGGGAAAGATTTCAGATGTTAGTGTCACGAGCTCATGCTTTTATAGCCAAAATTCTGTAAGCGGGGAGCCTTCACTCCCACCATCAAGTGCTGGGTCATTGCTCTCCAGACACTACATTTTGATGTATTTCAGGTTTTATTTTAATTTAATTTTAAATTAATTACTTTTAATAAAATTAACTTCTCATATATCAATTATTATTTTAAATGTGTCAATACTCATAAAAAATTAGCATGTTAATATGAATTATTTCTGTAATTACACATTATTAATTTTAATAAACTCAATAAAGAAAATGAAACAGAAGATTCTCTGTTTGTGAATTTTCCTAGGTAATTCGATTACTGTGACTCGAATATCCAACAAAGTAATAATAAATGTTACAAATACGTTTTGGATAAATTGTAATCATATCATTTCCACACCACTGTTGTAAGTACACTTAATTTCAATATTTAATAATATTCTCTTACATGCAGTAGATATGATGGCGCGTTTTATTTTATAGTGGTATCCCCAATAGGCCTACTCCACGTTACGTTGTACATGTTTCATGTATAACGTTATCTCATACTTCATATATGAATTTTTTAAAATAATATGAATAAATATAATATATAATAATTTAATTGAATATTAATGTCTGATACAATTTTTAGTCTTATTTAGTTAAAAATAAGTAACTGTAATGGAAATATGGTTTCGCAAACCATATGTTAAGGTTGAAAATTAAGATATGGGTATGATTAAGATATGGTTTTGTCAACCATGATTTTTGGTTAATAATAGGTTTAATGAACGTAGAAATGTCCGCAGTGTACATGTCTGCGTTCAATGAACGTTCATTAATGTTTGCGTTCTGTCCGGGTTGCAGCTGACGTTATCCTGACTCCAATACAACAAAATTTCTGAAGTAATTTCTATTTTTAAATATAATTTATAGATATTTCATAATTTTTTAATTAAAAAATTGGATGCGGAGAATCCCTCGAAGGTTATTAAACGCGTAATTTTTTCGAACGATAGTAATTGAAGGTTAAAGGTTGATTTTGGGTAAATCTACATTCATTGGACATTTAATGAACGTATAAATGTCCGAACCCAGATATTACGTTCTATCAAGATTCGATGAAGGTTTCTGTTGGGAGTCATTATAGCATCGCAAATGGCAGACGCTTCAATGATTACTGCTACATCGTAAAAATCGCAGTAGGCAGACATTACGAAATGTAGTTGGCCAAAGGAATTATCGCTTGTGGCTGACGTTCCTCTCATTGTAGCATCGCAAATGGCAGACGCTTCAATGATTATAACTTCTTCGTAACATTCGCAATAGGCAGACTTTACGGAATATAGTTGGCCAAAGGAATTATCGCTTGTGGCTGACGTTCCTCTCATTGTAGCATCGCAAATGTCAGACGCTTCAATGATTATAACTTCTTCGTAACAGTCGCAATAGGCAGACTTTACGGAATATAGTTGGCGGTAGTGTAATACATAAATAATATGTATCTTAACTAAATCCATGTTTATTTTATATTGGGTTTATTGAATTTTTCTTTCATCTTTCGTAATTCATCCACCATCTTTTCACACCTCTACAGAAAAGGCATTCAAAAATACAGTAATCTTTTGTTACTTCATCTTTTGCATTTGACTCATCAATACAGCAAACGTGTATCCATCTACGACATTTTCTGCACATGACCATATGATCATGTGATGGAGGATTTGTACAATGTAAACATACGTTTTCAATCGAAGGACATTTCAGAAGCAAATGCTCCGCCACCACATTCCTGTATTCATCAGGATTAAACTTATATGTCTCCATTATTTTATTCTGTGCAATGCAATCCATGAAATATATGACAAAAATTGCACAATTCCAACTATCTACTTGAATAGGTCGTGGTATATTGCATGGCACAACGTTCCATTGTCTTTTCACAATATCGTTTACACATTTATGCTTTTCGCATTCCCGTAAATACTTTCGTAAATTATTTACGTAGCGTTTTATTTTATTTTCATTGAAAGATTGAAATAAGGGATCCATAAACATTAGTGTATTTTTTTCCATGTCCATAACTAGCAAAGTATAATGACCTCCATCAATGATGGGCCAAAAAATCTTTCCTCTCAATCGTTTCCGTACATTATACATGTGCCACGTATTTGCTTTTTGTACCTCGGCATATTCTCCAAGTACGTATGCTGTGTCAAATGTAGGTACAAAATGAACATTTTTCCAAGCTCCGTTCAGAAGCTGACTATAAGCAAATGCATTTATAATACTTACATCTACAGATTGTTTTTCTGTCACCAAGGTATGGTACATACTATTATGGACATATGCGTTCCTTTCATTTACAAATGGACGTTGAAGCATTTTGGGATAAAGGCAAACTATGTATGAACCATTACCAGGGAATAGTCTACCGTAATAATCAGGATCATTAAAAAGATAATTGTCTAAGCTATTAACATGCCTGGAGTTATCACTCATTGCAGAAACATTAATGAAGTTCGTGCTTTTTTCCTTCATCTCCTGATCGTGAGTATCGCTCACTTCATTTATTTCATCTCTGCACGATTTTTCATGTAATTCGGGAGTCAATTCCATTATGGGTATTTCATCAAGAAATGATCCATCATTATCATTTCGCAATGACTTCACATCATCTGCAGGTTCAGTTTCTTTGTTACTCATTGATTTTACAGCAGTTGCTTTTTTTATCATTGTACTGCAAACAGGTGGTTTGAATTCATCGAAACCTTTCGGGTCTTTCAAAGATTCTTCCGGAACTTCCAAGCCGTATTCTGAACCAGAATCCTTTTTCATTTTTTTTACAATTCTATAAAGAACAACGCCTTTCATATGACTAGCTTTTTTAGCTTTTCGCTTTCTGCACCACTGAGCTTCAGCGCCTTCGTGTGCCAAGTCTTCCTCTTCATCTTTCTTATTCTTGATTTCTTCTTCCTCATTCTTCCTTTCTTTTTGTTCAGCGATCACTTCTTTAATATTCAAGCGATCGCACACTCTGTCTTTATATTGGCTCATTTTGTCTACAAAAAAAGAAATCGGACAATTCATTTTGTTTCTTAAAATGTCTTCTTTAACGATTCGAAAATGCCCCTCAACAGTCTGGTTACTTAATCTGTCCTCACCTTTTTGTACTGCTGATAAAACAATGCCCGTAAATAATGGACAGTAAGGCATATACTTTTTAGTTATACATTCGACAATTTCCGGTGCATAATATTTACTGGTAATTATTTTTATCTTTTCATTGTCTTCCATTATTTTCATCAATTCTCTGTAAAAGAATTTATAAAATGGAGAATCCTTGTACTTAGCTTTTCCAACATGTTTTATTTTTTCTGGTTTCAGTAGATTTCTTTCTTCCAAAGAAATTTCGACGTCTTTTCGACGTTTTTCCACTTCCTGTATGGCCTTTTCACTGCACTTTCCATCTCTCGAACATAAAACTGTCGCAAATAAACGGAACATTCGTACAAGTTCCTTCCACTTCATACACGTCACAAGAAGTGCAGTTAAATCTAAAATAACGTCCAGCATATTATTATGTTGCGGAAAGTCCTTGTTAATTTTTCTCTTTATTAATTTCTGAAAATGCGAGCAACACCATTGCACCGTAATAATCTTTCTTGGTAACGCTGTTACGCCTGTCACATAAGAGTATGTTACTTCTAAATATTGCAACATTGTCATATTATTAAATTCCTTCAATGCCGCATTAATGGATGCCCAACAGCAATCCATTACGATGGTTTTTATTGGAATCGAACGTTGACACGTTTCTTGTGTAAAATATTTCCATTGCATAAACAGATATGCAATGGAAGTAACATTATGTTCTGTCGTAACCATTTCTGCAACTGGAATGGTTGTATGTTCTTTATTTATTACGAAAGCGTAGAAGAAAACTTTTTTATCAATATCAACATCCGGCTTTCGTACAACGCTTCCAGTTGCGTCAAAGTAGGCGATTGATCCTTTATTAATAGCGTTCAATTGACGCGTCGAATACATGTGCACGGTAAATGGATTACCGACATGTCGCAAATATGGGTCACAAGTCCTCAATTCTTCCGTCAATCTTTGATTAATGTCCAGGATATCCTTGGACGTAGTGTATTTTGTTTTCAACTGTCTTTCGTAATTTGTTTGCTGCAATACTTTAACGTTGCACAAATTCTGATAATTTTCATCTTGTGCTTTATGGACATCAACCTTTTTCACTTCAATATCATACAATTCTGTAGGTTTGTATGTTTTCAAAGATTCCTTTGTTTCAGTTCTTCTTGATCCGCGCAACTGAATATATTTCGGAGAGCCATCGTGACGTATTACGCTGTCGTATTTAGTGGCATATAAATAAACTTCACTGTACGTTTTACGCCAATTTTGTATCACAAATTTAAAGGATTGTGGATGGCTCTCATATCGACAATCTGCATATACGACAATGCTTTCTGCATTGCTACGACAATGCCGGAAGCTGAGAACACATTGCAATTCAACTTCGTCGGACATTAATTTTCTTAATTCGTCTCTCAACTTGTCCTTTAAAATTTCCGATGAAACGTCTTTACTACATTCAAACTCTTCATTTCCATTTAATGTTGCCTTAAACTTTGCAGATAACATTAGAAATTGCTTACCCGTGTATTGGTATTTAGCAGATTGTACTACGGGGGGAGCAACTTTTCTTTCTGCATCGTCACAAAGGTTCACAACATCATATATATCATTATTATCACTGTCATGATTTTCATGTCCAGTTTTACTGACATCATGACTTTTATGCAGAGTTTTAGTATTTGAACTAAACGTAACGTATTCATCATCTCCGCTGTTATAACTAAAGTCACTCAGTATTACACGATTGTCCTCCCAATTTCTAAAATCGCCTACAACTTCATCATCATCATTAGTTTCTTGTAATTCATTAACGTTGTTTTCTATTTGAGCAACATCACGCTGTGGTTCAATTTCCACATTGTCGCGTGTTTCGTCATAATCATTATCAACATTTTGGTGACAAACATTTTGCTGTTCACCATTGTTCTCTTCGGAAGGAGGTTTTGGAATTTCTGTTTTTTCTTCATCTCCTTCTGCATCTGTTCTGCATCTCCTTCTGTTATGTCCTTCTGCATCTAAAATAACATGTAAATCTTGTTCTACTTTATTATTAATGTTATCACTTTCGCTAACACTGCTATTTTCATTTTTACTGCTTAGTGATACATTAACTAATGTTTTTATATTATGAATATTTTTATCCCACAATGATCGCAGTCTATTGCGGGCTGTTTCATTGCGGGTTTTGTGGCAATCCTTGCATACCTGAAAAAAAGAAAAGAAAATGTATTATTTATCAAACAGTATTCGCAAAATTACACTAAGAAAACTGATGTATGATAAATTACGGTAATATTTATTAGCCGAGCTTTATCGAGCTGATTTCTACTGTTTTGTCTGAGTATAAACGATTTTTTACTGTAACTATAGGAAAAATTGAGAAAAAAATAAAACAAATTTAACCCTTAGTACTAATTTGTAGCATGTATGCTACAGACAGAAAATTATATTTTTTTGAATATCTACACGTATATTTTATTTTTTCAATTTTTAGAATAATAAAGATTAATCATTAATAAATGAAATTTTCATGGATTACTTCTAATATCTAATAAATTAAAGATATTCTATTAACAATTCACGATAATTATAAATTTATGAAAAGGCCATAAGCGTTTAAGGGTTAAGCCCAATGGCGGAACATTTACTTTTTTGATATATGACATATTAAAAATAATTTTCTTATATGTTCTTATGCATTGGGTATTTAAAATTGCTTAAACAATATATCTGTTTAGCAATAATTGCAAATTTTAGTTTAATTCTTTTAAAATAACCACTTTTGTCCCGCAATTGGGACATGTTCTGCCATTGGTACATTTACCTTACTTGCGTGAGCAATTAACTGTTGTTTATGTTTTAAATATCTTAAATTTGATCGTTACTTTTTTGTTCTTTGTTTTTTTTATATTTCGTCCCATAATAAGTATAGAATAATTTAATTATATTGTAAGATGGAAATATTGGATTCTATAAATAAGGCTTCACAAGTTCCTCGGGGGTAGTTTTATTTAAATAATATACTACAAAACGCGTGTAACCGCCTTTATTCGTCACTAAAATCAGACTGATTGCATTTCCGATTGCTCGTTATTAAAGTGAAAACACGTCTCAAGCAAACACGTAATACAAATTTTGCCAATAAGCGTTATACTTCAACAATGAAAAACCCTCCTAACAAAATTATGATGAAATGCACGCAGACTTACATTATTCATTTCAAACTTGCTTCAAATATTATCTTAATTAAAATAATGTTTAATATGTACTCGTAAATAATGTTATACAATTTCAATTTTTTGCGTTAATATAATACAAAATTATTATTTAAATTATTTAAAAATATTGAAGTAAATTGATAAATATTAATAATTTTATTACAATTGTTGAATATCATTGAATAATCCAAAAAATTTTAGAGAAATTGAATTGTGTAATAGTTTGCTGTGAGAGCGAAGTTTTTAACTCTTGACGTTCCAATTTAAATTGCGCATGCAAACGAGTTTTAAGTTGATTTTTGAAATTTCGACTACATCACGTGAAAGAGAAGAGTTCAAAGATTCAAAATATGCAATACAATTTTTTTTTCTTTTTTTTCATTTTCAGTCAATTTTGGGTTGCATGCCCCTTAAATTTTGATTGTATATCATGTAAATTATATAATATATAATTTTTTAAATATATCATGATAACATACTGATTATCAGGTGAATGTGCCAATAAGTGCGCAAACATAACCTCAATTATGGGTACAAATTGGACAATTATTGAGTCACAACTTTGGGGAATTATTGACAAATCTGTGTTATCAGGGAAATGTTCAACACCGGAAAAGTCAATTCCTATTATATTAAAATAGGCGACGTTTAGTTTGCAGTACTCAGGGCCGGATTAATATTAGTAGAGGCCTTGGGGCGATGAAAAAATGTGGAGGTCCTCTACATTATAAATTTTACAACTCCAATGTTTACAATAGATATATATTTTTTAATGAATTTTATTAATAATTTTATTCATAGATTACGACAAATATTCTTTGTTATTAAAATTTTTATTATAACAATAACAATATAATAATAATAATAATAGTTATTTTCAAAGTTTTATTACGGTCTATTTTCCAGAAGTATTTCATCAATTTGACTTAATACATTCTCTGTGGAAAGTCGCGAATCGTCTACACTGTAAAAAATCTGGAGTGAAAATTGTGCGATGGGAGTGAATTTTTCACTCAATATTGAGTCTCTAGACGTCCACTCTTTAACGGAGTGAATTTCAATCG
>JABFQA010002422.1:0-11289 GCA_022817065.1 Probaryconus sp. ZL-2020 | reverse complement strand
ACCATTAGTTTTGCAAATGAATGTATATTGTCACATTTACATAAAATTCAGCCAAAATGAGCTGTTATTTTTGGAATACGAATTCATTTAATCATTATTTTATTTATGCATTTAATGATCGTCGTTCTACATTTCGGTATGACATTGCAATATTTCTGCTTCGTTCTTTTCAATGGCAGAATTTAATATAAAATATTGTTGATAAAATATACGTTTACGTATAAATCAATACGTTCCTTAAAACTAACAAAGCTTTATTGTAAAAGCTTATTTTAAACATCAAAAACATATTGGTATAAATGGAATTAATTTATTTTTAATTTTTTTTGCCGATTGCATTCAATATATTTGAATTTGCTTTTTATAAAATAAATGTCGTGTAGAATAGTATTTTCAAAAATTACATTTTCTTTTTTTGAAATTTCAGTGCAACAAAAAATGCTTGTATATAAATTTAAATATTACAAGGAGTAGATCAAGCATATAAAAATAAAACAACCTTATCCAAAATATGTATATTTTAAAAATATTTTATGCAGTAGAATATATTGCAAACATTATATAATATATATATATACATTTTCATATTGAGTACGTGTCTGAGATGCAGAATAGAGTTACAAAGCGTAACTCTGACGTTGTCAAATTGTGATGTAAAATGTGCAATTAAACATACAATATTATTACATAACTATTTTGCATATTGCATTATCTTTCATTTAATAAAATTTTTTAACGATATTATCTTTTACTTAGAAACTTTTTTTTTCTACATAAAAAGCTTAATTAAAATGTAATAAAAAGTTTGTCAAATATTAGTTTTACAATTATAGTGATTGTTACTATATTTACATTGTAAAAACGAAATAGTTTAAATATTTTTTGTTGGAACGAAACAAAAAAATTTTTTTCACAAAGTAATTGAATTGCAAAGCTTATTTGAACGTTAAAATTGCAAAATGGATAAAAACCCTCCGGCATTGTTTTAAATAAATTTCTTAGCCAATAGCTTGCTATTTTGTATATGATTTCTGAATCCTAAATAATGTCGCATTCATGTAAAATAGACATCAAATTTATTACACGTAAAATAAACGTATTTAACATTATTGCAATAATAAACGCGCTGAATATGTTTATTTTATGCGGATGATTGTACAGGAGAGAAAATTATTGCCACTAACATAAAAGTAACATTTGTAAAATTACACTTCTATAAAATATGAAGTATACTCCTAATAAAGAGAGTAGTTACAAATACGTTCTTATTTTAAAGAAAATACAGTCAATATCATTAAAAAGAATAAACGGATTTACAGCCAAATAAATTATTTTGCGTTATCTTTTATTTAGCAATACTTTTACTATAATTTGAATTTGAATTATAAAGAAGGAATATGAAAATAATTTTCTTCGTGAAACAAAGCTGAATTGGTTATCTTGTAATTATTAATTATATTCTTTCTCTATAGATGGAAGGGTCGTTTAATATATGTAAATAACACGTGTAGATTGATCAAATACATGGTATTCGTATTTCCCCTCATATCAAATTAGATCTACTACGCAACACAAATATTTTCCTGGAACAACAAGTTTCTCTCAATATATTAATAAGCAATGTTTGATTACATCAAACACTTATATCTTCAATGCGATTTCGGTAATATCAATATTTCATAATAGCATTAATTATAATGTTATACACAATTTTTCATGTAATTCTTAAAGAGTCTGGATAATCTTAACAAAATTTTCTAATTCCTTTGAAAATTCTCATAAATTCTAGAAAACGAAATTATCTAAAATAAAAATATTTTAGATTCTCTTAAATTGCTTTCAGCAAATTTGCAGGCACGGCAAACTAGAATATTCAGTATCAAGTAAGTATAACGATAAATACTTGAGGGATCTGATAAGCGCGCTTAATACATCGTTCTACAGCAGTTTGTTAGATTATAATTACTTTGATTCTGCTGAAACTTAAAGTAAATTATTACTAACATGAATATTTTATGTTATTCATTTTATACAACGTTGTAAATAAATAGTTCCAACGTATGATATACAATTCCTTTAATTCTTAAATCTCTCTCAATTTTCAACCAAGCGTCAATTCAATATTTATAATTATTGATTCAACCACTACTTGATAAAAAAAAAACAGCCATAAATAAAGTATTCTTGCTACATTTTTAAACAATTCATTCATTTCATCGTACGCTTAAGATGGATCTTAATTTCATTAACTTATTTAAGGAATGTAGCAAACTTTATGCCATTTGAACATTTTAAGTAAAGCTGATCAAAAAATTTCATAAAATAAATCCACTGAATTCTCTATCCCTTTTTGAATGAATTTCGAAAAAAAAAAAAATTATTTTGTTAGCTTTGTCTCTTGTTTAAACAAAATCTATGCGATTTTCGTTGATTAAACTGAATTAAATTCAAAGTGACTTTTGATTCTATACCCTATATTTGCAAAAGTAACAATCAGAGGGTAAGAGTGATTTGTATCTGAAGTATGCTGTAATAAAATCAAGACTCCTTTATAATGGCATCCCTTTAGTTTAATTTGAAGGGAATTGTACATAGTTAAACTTTGCAGTTATCAAGGTGTCATTATCTCACTAATAACATTCGAGAAGTTGCATGTAACGTTCAATTTGTGTATGCTGTCATTGTACTGCGATATCGATTTCGCGGTAACAATAATAACAATATACATAACATGAATTGCCCGTGTTATTGCAAATGTTATATTTAAGGACAAATATTATTGTTAATGTCTTGTCTCCTGGCAAAGGAATTACATGGATCTAAACGAGACTGCGAGGAACTGAAATTTGATCTATTACGTACAAGTTAATGTAACGTCATGACACATTCAGAAAATAAGACTTTGACTTTAAAAGAAATTAAATTAATAAAATTATTGATAATAATATCTCGGCAAAATTTTGCAGTCGAACAAGTTCAGAAAACGTTGTAAAAAGTGACATTTGTTTGATTCACCAATTACTTTTTTCTGTTTTTCGCAAAACTTTTTTGCAAAACCTTACGAAAGTATTCCTCTCATTTTAATCCACGTTCAAAGAAACTGTTAGAGGATTATAATTAATATTTTAATTAATTTAATTATTTTAAATTGAAGACCGTATTATAACTACTACGTCATAATTAAAGTATTACAGAATAAATGTTCATCCTTCAAGTCACGTATAAAGTTTTTAACGGAAGCTCAGTTGAAATATACGTATATATATCCAACGTTTAAAAAACATTGAAAACGATCTATGAAAATTTGTCGCTCGGAAAATATTTCTTTTTAAAATGACCAATATTTTTGGAGTTTGATTTCGTAACGGATGCAAAGATTAATTGTAGCAAAAAAATCGAAGTAACTCTAACCATTTACTTTTAGTCCATTTTTTAACCGTTTTAATGTTTTTTCTGTAAAACGGATTTCGTTGATAAATGTGTCTTTTTTTTATCAACGAATTTTTTATATTTTCTTATTTAAGTGTCATAAATCTTTTTACTCCTCAGAAATTTTAACACTTCGAAAAATTAATGATTTCTTTGAGTGTACGTTTCATTAATCTAATACAGTCTGGTTAAAAAGAATGTACTTACCCGATGGCGTAGATTGTACGTTAGGACAAGATTGCGCGCAAAAGAATTAGCAAAAGACTGGTAAAAGTCCAAGACTTCCAAAAGACGGTCGCGTTTGATGGTATGCAGGTCACAATACGTTAAGGCTCGAACATTGGCAGCGCTTTGTCCTACTGCAGAATCCTTCCAAAAGCTGTCTCCGAAAACATCACCTTTCCCTAAAATGGCTACCACTTCGTCGTCCTGTATTACCTCCAGACTTCCGGTCACAATAAAACACAAGGAATCTATCGATTCCCCGGTGTGATAAAGCAAGTCTCCAGGTGCACTATGCGACATCGTGAAATGCATCGCGAGTGCTCGCAAACACCCATCAGACGCCAATCTAAACAAACGTTGGTTTACCTTCGGTTAAAATCATTATCGATTCACCTAACAATGCAAAAAGAAAAAAAAAAGATAACATTTCAAAAGAAATATTTTCGCGGTCAAATTAATTTTCTTTTACAGGCAAAATAAGTCTTATATAATAATGATGATACTATTTCAAAAAAAAACTATAACGAAGTTTTCAGTTTACTGCAGTTTTACAATCAGCTCCCTGTTTATTCGAACTTTCTCCTTGCGATAGAAAAAAAAAAAAAAAAAAATCTATCGCTTTTTGAATACCACTTCCTTTCGGTAAAATTCATTTACGATAAATAAATTTTCCATCGACTCCAGAGAAATCTACTGTAGCGTAATAGAAAATCGTTGAGCACAAATAAGGTGCACTTAAAGCGCAACATTCGTCGTTGCCGGGAATGAAAGAATTTTGATAAACAACGATGTTTTGCATACGAAATTTCATTTACTTAACCATCGCTAAACTAAATCCCTTCTTACGAACCCTCTTTTCTTTTCTCTCGATTTCTTTCCCTTAAGTAAACTCACTGACGCGTAAAAAGGGATTGGATGTTAAAAGGCTAATTACCAAATAAACCATGTCGTCGTTTAATGTCATCTTAAAACAATGAAAGGCAAAATCTAATATATTATCGTTAGCGTGGAAGAGTAAAGTAAGTTAGACATTAAGTCTTATGCAAATAGGTGGTATAATTACCTGAAAGCAGGATGTTCGTTGAAAACTTTGCGATTAAGATGTACACAAATATCCGCTTTCATATCCTTTGGGCAGTAATTAAGGACTTTGTCAGTATCCAAGCCTTTGGTCATCGCCCACGTGCTCACCACGTAATCCATGACTCGCTCGCTAAGGGCCTTGGGCACTTCATGAAGTTTCATAAACTCTCGTACGTTGTTCAGCATATCGTGGTACTTCGCCGTGGCCGATGTCATTTGCTGTATTATGGTGGTCACGTGTCCGAAAATTGTTGCGTATAACAGAGCTAAGGAAAACAAAGACTTCAACAATACTGACCGACAAAAAAAAAAAAATAGGAGAAAATATAAAAACTATCAAATATAGTTGACAGTTTCTTTTCTCAGTTAATAACGTTACACTGAGATAATAAAAAGTACCAACACTGATAGTAAAGTTTGTAATCATGTTTGCAAAAATTGTAAACATGTTCATAATTTTTTTAATCGTGTTTTCAATTTTTGCAAACATGATTACAAACTTTACTATCAATGATGGTACTTTTTAATATATAACTTTTCTCAGTGTATCAGGATAAGAATCAAGATCAGATCTCGGTCAAAGTAGAAGCGTTAAGTTAATCTGGATTGATGTCGTGGAAGGCAAAAAAAAGTGGTGTCATTTACGTGCTACGTACCAGCAATGATCATCATGCAGATGGTGAACATTTTCTCATTGTCAGTTTCCGCGGCGACGTTACCAAAGCCCACTGACGTCATGCAAGTCATGGTGAAATAGAGAGCCGTGACGTAGGTCGTGCGACGCGACGGACCGGCAACCAATTCCGGTACGGTACTGGTGTTAGTCCACATATAAATGTACGGTGATTGCGTTACGTTGGCTAATTTCCACAGCCACGAATATTGCAAACCATTATCCGCGTCCGATTTTCCAATTGAGTACCTATGCGACAATAATTCAGTTCTACGTTTTAACATTCTTTGGATCAGCGTTATCGTCGTTCCTCTTTTGTCGAAATTTGCATCGCCATTGGTACAACGCAATTTCGCGCACAAAACATTTCACGCGGCAACAAATTGTTAATTAATTTGTCTATCTCATCGGTCGGGATTTTTGTAATGGCGCCACGATTCAGTGAACATTCTACGGGTTAATTTTCTCTCGCTTTCAAAGTCCGGCTCATTAAGTTTTAAAGAGAAACTTGAGTGATATATTTACCAAATGCAGGCCAACCAGTGCGCCACTAGCATGTAAAAGCACAGCAACAAGATGAGCATCGCCGCCCCGTATTCCAGATATCGGTCCAATTTCCGGACGACCCTGCCAAGCCTTAGAAGCCTCACGACTTTTAACGCGGAAAACAAACTACCGATTCCGTCTTCATCATGATCGAAAGCATTGAACACATCGTATGGCAGACAACTGAGCAGGTCTATGATGAACCAGGATTTTAGATAATTCATTCTGATAACCTGTTGGCAAAAGTACACGCCTTCTGATAAAGAAACATTCTCCCTCTATCTCTTTCATGACGAATACATTATAGCTAATTTCGTTGGAAAATGCCCAAGTGGTTCGATCGGACTTAAATATATATGCTAAGATTTGGCAGTCGGGCAGTTATTTTTCGTGAAATATAGATTCGATAATGGTCTTTGGTTTTCTTATTTTTATGGAGTTGTGAGAAAAATTGCATTGTAATTACGCAAATGGAAATGGCTTTAAAAATGTTTCAAAATTTTACATGATTGTTAACAAATTTGTAAGAATTAAAAATTAACGTTGTTAATCGAAGAGCATCAAGTTGTTGTACAATGATGACAAATTGCTGAATGATTACGGTCTTATAATGCACTCGATGTAGTAGATTAGGAACACACAGTGGACAAAGCATTTAGACATTTAGATGCAAATGCGTTGAGCGATTAAGTCAATGTACTGCTTTTCGTTCAATATGAACCGTTACATCACACTGTAGATGTAGTTGTTATATCATTATCATTATTATATTTCGCCTGTTAAACGAAATTTCGTCAACTTATAATTATTCTAGAACTCCATTCTAAACTTTCGTTAATGAACTACATTTACAAGCATTATTTTTTTATATAATAAGAAAAAAAAAAGTACATTTTGCAATTTGCTGAGCAGAATTTTTACCGCCAATAACAATAATGGAAAAGATGGCAAGAAAGAAGGGTTGAAAATGAGTTGGACAATACCTTCGGATCAGATACTACTTCGCCGCCAGCACCAACGAAGGTTGTATGAAAATTAAGCACTATATCAATAAAAAATATGACGTCCACTATAGTATCTACGACGAGGAGAAACACATCTTCGCTTGTTTTATTTTTGAATGCTACATTATAGGGGACCATGATAGCAGTGTAGAAAGTTAGGCACAATATTATCCAGTCCCAGATCGCTTTGAACGCACAGTAATGCAAAAGAATGTGTGGCGGAGTTTTTGGTGCTTCTTGACGGTATTGTGGCATTACATCGGCATTTAACGTCATCATCTGAAAGCAATAAACTTTTTCATTTATTTTATTTGAATTGAAAAAGTTGGGTAAATATGATAAACAAATAAATCATAATGAATAGAAAAAAAAAAAAAAACAAATTTTTACAAAGTAGGTAATGTAATGAGTACTTGATGAAAATGACTTATCAAAATAGGGAAAAAAAAGTGGAAAAAATATATGAAGAGTTAATAACTATTTGTTTCGAGTGACTGAACGCAGGAAATTAAATAAAAATAACTTTTCTTTCATCGCCTCTAGTCAATGCTGAGTAAAACTTTTTACCAACATTGACCAGTCTGTATAGTTTTCAAACATCTTTTAGTTTGCCCTACATATGATGTCATATAAAACGGGAGAAAAATACATATATATTTGCACATACAAATGTTTAACAGAAAAAGTCGTTGTTACTGCATGAAAAAATGGAACTCTCATTTTAGAAGTAGTACAATCAAATTCATGGTTGTAAAGAGAGATTTTATATTACGAACAAAAAGTGTTTGCCAGGTTTACCGTGGTTTTTAATTCAAAGCACTTTTCAAAGATAGACTGTTTCTGAAAAAGAAATAGAAAAATTGAAGTATTTGGCGTGTGGAGAGTTATTCACATTTTGCGTGCAAACATCTCAATTCTGATTGAATAGAATATAAAAGGTAGGTATACACGTATATTCTTCAATCGTCAGGCTTCAGGTGCTGAAATTCTTTGTGCGCGTAACTTCAACACGGATTTCTTAAGAAACCGATGATATATAAGGCAAGGTAGACGAAAAGCGTATTCGAGACAGATCTCCCACGAGATGATGAGGTGACTAAGTAAAAACAAGTGCTGAAAAATTTTCTACAAGAGCACGTCAGACTGAGCTCTTGGATCGATATAAATGACGAAAACTTATTAGACAAACGACGTGCATTTCTATGTTTAAAAAAAAAAGAAAGATTTCGACAAATTTCCTTATAAAAATTCCTCTTACTTTACAATTTAGTGGCCCGCCAAAAAATCCTGCAGTGCCTTTGTATCTAAAAAGAAGCGCCTTTTATCAAAAATAGTTTCTCTCTCATTTCATTGAAAACGCCTCGACAAAAGTCCACAGACTGACGTGCCCGTGATTTATACGTGCGCAATAATAAAATAAAAAGAAAATGAAATAAAAGGTTTTTGGGCAAAAAAAGGGGCGATGGGGCCAGGGAACGGCGAAATTTATGAGTTTGACAGAAAGTGATGCAGGGAATCGATGAAACGGCGTTCACTTACATGACCCAGATGGGATTGCTTGGTCGCAACTGGGATGGCTGCATCCTTGAGTGCTGGTAGATGGGAACTGAATTGAGAAACGAGGACCGATCTGGATCTGGTGACCGATCTGGCTAGTTTGGCGAATTTCGAAAGGCCACCCTTGTTGTCGTCCGTCTCGATGGGCTGCTTGAGAGCGGTGATATCGCGAAATGTCAATAGAAATAAAACCACCAGGTCCCTTTCGTTTTTGATCGGTGCTATTTGCAGTAACAGCCATAGTGGAGTTTCTGAGGATACGTTGCAAGAGCAAATGTTAATCATTAATTATTCAACAGTTTGCCAGTAATTTGCAAAATGACGGATGAAACTAGTCTAGCCTACGTGTACATTCAAATGGCGTCGGATAATACAAATAGAAGTTAATGTGCCAAGCCACATAAACTATATATATGCATCTCAATGTATTGCGTCAAGTTTCAAAAGGTGTTTTCAAAACTTCATGAATCAGCTGGATAAACGAGCGTCATGAAATTATTTTCGCAAACATTTTTTTCTTTTTTATAATTTCACACATACATATATATATTATAATATATAATTCGTGTACTTGTTTCTATATGGATTTTCGTATTTCAAATATAAGTTTACGTATATTCAGAGATACGATTTATTTGCCAGTCAGGCTAATCGATAGTACGTTTCGTTTTGTTTTACTCTACAACGGTAACGCGATATGTCAGGTGTTGTGGCATTTTCATGTTACCTTAATGAACGAGACATTTTCAACCATTTTTTTTCAACTACACCCAGAAAAAGAGTTACTGCTAAAGTTTATCTAACGTGTCTCATTCGAGATATTTATCAGTTTATTCTAATTTTATAGATGCTTTCAGAACAGATTGTAGCAATATAAATCTGTTTTTTTTTTTTACGATTACTAATCAAACTGATGTATTTATTTTACGATGCAGATTATTATTTCGTCTATAAAAATGCTTGATTATTAAATATTGTGTAATCTCTGAATATACGGTAATTACTAATAATAATAAAGACGATTAAAAAATGTGTCATTAAGAAAACTAGAAGGAAATGCATTGCAAAGATTAATAGCAACAAATTGGTGTAAATATATATATATCGATCTGAACTTATATAGGAGGTATAAAATGTGAAATAAAGTAACAGTCCAGGCATAGGTAATAGGTGTATTCATATAAATAATTTTTGAAAAAGATCATTCAAAATATTAACATTAACGTTGTAGTAGAATAACAAATTGGAAAAGGGATGCGGTGTATTGATTTTGTTAATTAATATACGTTGACGTCAGGCTTAAAGTGCGAAAGTTGTATTAAATACGGTAATATTAGGTGAAACTAGAATTATTATAGTAATACTCTATGTCCTATTTTAATGCAAATTTACATCGCTAGAAGGAGACTAAAAGTTTTTATTCGGGGCTTCGTTCAAAACGTGTGAAGTTATGCAATCGAATTTCAAGTTTCATTCAACAGTTTTTGTTTTTATTATTTGTATCAATGAATAATTTGTAGTTAACAATTGCCTAGTTAAATAATTGTGTATTAAACCATATTAAAATCATAATAGTTACTGATGGATTTGAATGGATTCATAAACTGTAAACAATGTAGATAAAACAATGCAGATACACCAGATATTCTGATGTTCACAAAAATAAATCAAAATATATATTCTGAACATTTAACGTGTTTAAGTAAATATTAAATCCACCGAAAAATATAACAAATTTTCAGGTCTTAAAATGACAGCTTTAAAACAACTCTAAATTGTCTTTGTAAGAATCACCTGAGTTCATATTACATTTTAAGATAAGAGGAAAATCCTGTATATGAAATTTTCAAAGTTTTGTATCTTAATTAACAAATTAAATGTCAGCACATGTTAAAATACTCTGATAAAGGAATGCCACGTTAATGAAAAATTTAAATAATGAATTCTTCGTGTTAAAGTTTGGCAAAAAAAAATCATTTCTGAAATTGAACAAATTATATTTATTTATTGTAGTCATTATTATAATATATTCACATTATGTCTTCCTTATTTCATTTATATATACATATACTATAGACAAATAAGTAACCATGAAAGTAGTTCAAATACTACTGAACGACTATAATACTTGAAGTTCACTTCTCAAACTGTCATCGACAATAAAGTACAGAAAGTGATATCACTCAAGTAAAACACGATGTTGAGTATTAACTTTAGCATATCAAGTGCATAGAAAGTGACAAAACATAAAAACATATTTTCCATCTTTTCTCGTTAGCAGCAAGTCACATTTTAAGCACTGTTACAATATTCCTCTTTCACGAACGCATATTCAATTTCAAACTGACTACAGACATTTTACCGAAGACGCTAAAGTTTAACAAAACTAATAAAATTGTATAATGAATAACAATTAGGTCATAGTCGCGAGTGTATTGCAAAAACGAAAATTTCACTTTCTTCCATTAAAGCAAGCAAATAAAAATATACCAAAAATCGTTACATAATCCGCGAGGTCAAGGCCAAGGCATCGATTAATTTGGCGCCGAAAAACTGATTCGCTTCTACGAAATTTTCGTTGGTATAACTTAACTTCCAAGATCCTTTGGATCTTTCACCTCGAGAAAAAAAAAATAAAAGATCGATTACAAAAACTGCAAACTAAAAAAAATTGCTACCGATTAATTGTAAACGACCTTTCAACCTCTTTGCAGACTAGGTCGGTGTTAATACGAGCGAAAAAAAAAAGTAACGCGCGTAAAACGAAAAGAA
>JABFQA010002421.1:0-11289 GCA_022817065.1 Probaryconus sp. ZL-2020 | reverse complement strand
TTTGCAGGTCAACGCTCTGCCAGCTAATAATGCATCAAATTATAGTAAGAATTAGAAATGATTTTGATTATTTCTTAACAGGTCACTTAAATCAACAAATGTCACTCTCAACAAATGTAACTTAAATTTTATTAATTAGTAATTAAAATTTTATTGTTATATTTAATGATTTTCAGATTTATTTATTTTTATCTAGAAATTGATAAATTGATTTAAAAAGAATTCAAGATCCTTGGATTCTTTGATAGTTTAATAAACCCAAAATTACAATTACATTGTAAAGGGTTCGGCAAGATTTTATTTTGTTATCTCCTAAAAAAAAACCGTTTTCTCCTCTTTTTTTTTTCCCTAAAAAATCCCCTGTTTCTCTTCTAAAAAACAACAAAAAGATATGATATCATTTGTAGGCAAGAACCTCAAATTATAAACTATAAACTATATCTATATAAACTATATCGATCTGTTTGTGAATATGACTCGAATATCCAACACAGTAGAAGTAGTTTGCAAATAGTTAAACAAACGTTTGAATAATGTTTAAAAAAGTTACTTAATGTTATGTATTGTTTTTTATTTAATGTTTATAATGATTTAAAAGCATTTATTAAGTTTCAGTAGTAAAGGTTGATAAATAGTCAGACATTCAAGTAGACAATACACATGATCCTGTCGCACTTGTAATACTATTTTTGTGTACATAAGCAATAGCACATTTATCGTTAAAGATATAGGAATAAAAATTTTGTTTCAATAACTTTCAATCGCAAATTTGTTTCAACGAATTTAACTAGAATACGAATACGAAAGTCAAAAGTAAATCCTCTTATATTGCGACGAATTCGATTTGTCGAATTATTAAGTTTAAAATCGTTTCGGTTGAATATGATTCCTTTTAAATTGAGGTCATTACTTGCAGTACAATTTTCTACAAAATAAAGCAATGAATTGTTTATTGATAATTTTCATAATATTTTAATATTAATCCAGTAAACAATTTAACACGTATAATATTGAATGAACGAAAATGCATGAAATTATAAATAGTCGTGAATATAGGAAACATTAAACTACGACAAGGCAAACCATTGGATTGCATACATGTGACGTTAATCAATGTGAAAGTTAATCAATGTATCAGAATGTGTGCACGTACTGGCCTCACATTAAGCGTTAAGCACACGACGAGGCAGTTGTCGATACATTGAGTCGTGACGGATGGAAAACTTATTTAAGCACTCGAGGTTCGAGGAATTTTAATTGCTAATTGTGAACAGATTCCATTGTTGCAATTACTCAATTATAATTGTTTCAATACTCATAGAAAATATATTTGAACAATGTAATTAAGAATTCAAAGCCTTACAATTTCATTCGATAACATTCCAATTAAAAATTGTATGGAATTTATTTAATAGTTAAAATTATTATGCAGATTAGAGAGCATTTTTCGTAGGGGTAACGGAAGGATTATTTTGGAAGAATTAAGAGGCCAGTTGAGTTTTCTCGAATTTTCGCGCCAACCTATTTCACGAGACTCTGCATGGATATTTTTGGAAGGGTCATCATTCTACTTAAGAGGGTTGAGGGCGAATTCAACGCTTCCTCCCAACCACCTTCCTGCTTAGAGTACTGCTGAGATACTGCTGGGACACTGATAGGGTATAAATGGGATATTGATGAGATAATGTTGTGAACGCGCAAGCTCCTAGGTCCTAGAGTTGAATAATACACTGTGCATGAAAATTAAATCGCCACTTCGAATTGGTAGTGGAATTATTAAATTCAGAATTTTATCAAAGTAATTGCAATGTCCCATATAAACAACAATATGAATTTATTTGTAGTGGTGTTATAATTTTTTTGATTTCTAAAAAAAATAATTATCAAAATAAAATTATGAAATCATTAGTAATAAACTGTTAAATTTATCTTTGTGTTCCGTTCATAAATTTTATATTTATTGCACACCAGATTAGATGTGAACGAACATTTTAGACTTTACATTATGACACAGAACTTTATTATTTTCGTTGAAACAGCAAAATCATTAATGATATATTAGATTAATCTGTATAAGAGTTTACGATTCACGGATAATTAATTTTGGGAAATGAATAAATGATAAATGTAATAAGAACAAGCACGAAATAATTTTTCCATTGGAAATTAATGCTGTGGATAACATGGAATGATATGAACAGAAATTAGGTTAATTATATGATCTTTTTGACCTTTCAACGAAGAAAATTAATTCTGAATAGTTTTTACGATCCTTTTGTGGTCTTGGGTGACTGATTACTTAGTTGATGTGTTGTTTGAAAGAACGGATATTTGATACAATTCTGAAAGTCCGCCGTATTATAAGACTTGATTGTGCTTGGCACAGTTCATTTTCGGTTTCATCCTTAATTAAGAAGTTTTAATAACTGTAATTATAATTTACTATAGATAATTAAAATTGCATTTAAACAAGAAAATCAATATCTGCGTGAGTCATTATTTCTTTGTTTAAGAATGTACACGCAGAAAATTAAAACGAAAATTTAACTATAAGTTCTGGGAAAGTGACTATAATAAAGTTATGGAAAGAGTACCGGAATGATACAGGAAATAGTATACCGTAAATATAGTAATATTTCTGATAATTATTGACAAAATTATGATCATTATAAGAAAATTCACTGGTATTTAATTATTATTTATTATAATATTATTTAGTATTTTCTTTGCAGTTAAACTTATGGGTTCAGTTTATTAAAATTAATAAAAATAAAATTTCTACTAATATTTTTCTCAGTGTATTGATGATATCTTAAAAAATAATTCATTCATTTATGTTACTCATAAATTTTACTAAAACAGTTAATGAACTTTTGACTGTCATTGCACACGAACTACACCTTTAATGTAATGAAGATGAGATAAATTATTTGTTAAATCATGTTCAGAATTAGAAATTGGGGTTTATGATTTCATAATTATGCCCTAAAAAGATTTATACAGATGTTGAAACCATATTATCCGTAGTTACTATAATGGAAGAAAATTGAGCAGTCTTGACAAAGGCACAATTGAGACATTTTCTGCAGGAATTACTTTAGGAAGTAAGACATTACATACATATTAAGTAGTTCTCAGAATAAAAGCTGCTTTGTTGTAATTGAAACAATTTGATGATACACTATATTATTACTATTATTATAGATAAACCATGTAATTTCTTAAAGTTCATGCAATTAATAATGTTGAAATAATTTTCACTGAAACGTTTTTATTGAAAAATAGGTCAAAAGCAACTACTGTTGTGGTTGATATGGCATTTCACAGTTAGCGTTATTGTAAGCAGAAAATGCTTAAGCATTTGTATTCTTTGAATACCTTTGTATTTTTCAAGTTTTTCATCCTTAAATTTTGTAGAAATAATAACAGAAATAAGACGAATGATTTTCAAACTTTGATCTATGGTATATTAATCTTATGAAAAAATCTTAAAGAATGACACGGAAAAGTTCTTATATGAATAAATTAGTCATAAGAATTTCTATACGAAATTTTTGGCAGGGATAGTGAGAATGACATGTGCAATGATTTCGTTTCCAGACGCAGGAAAAAGGTTCACGAGAATCTAAAGGGATTTTTATCCGAATTCCAAAGCTGATGGTAATCACAGTGAAATTAAGGTCATCCATCACCTCTGGCCATTCTATTCTACCTCATACTTAATAGTATTCTGCTGAGCAGCGTAATTTATACTCACACCCTCAACCGCACACGTCGGGTTTCTGTCCGCAAAGAAGGATGGAATCTGAAGTAAAGCTTCTCGCACGTCGTTCAATGAATAATATCATCGTTTATTACATAATTTTTCGAAGGCTGACTACCAGTTTCGAGAATTCAGAATATGTGCTCCAGAGCCCCTTCTCAATTGCTTATTAATAATCAACGAAATTCATGGTGTAATAAATTCCTCGCCATCATATAAATTTATTCGAAGTCACATATATAAAACTTTGTTTGGAAAACAATTTTTTGTCATCCTATCTTTAGTTTTGAGACGACGTACAATAGTATTTTATTCTATTTATATGATAAAAATATATATCCTAAAATGCACTTTTAAAATAATCATCTGAATCGAACTGAATTCATTCGATGAAATTGAAAAATCCTCTTGATAATTTGCCAAGAAAACGTTGGTTTGAATTGGAAGAGGAAGTTGTCTTTCTCTTCAGATTCACGATCATCAAGTGAATTATCGTTTTGATTAGATGAAAGCATTATTGGCTCAGCGATTGTTCAATACATTATTGCAGAGGTTTGTTCATGATCACTTAAGTTTTATGATTCGTTTGATCTTTATATTTATTTCTATTTGAGTACGTATATTATTGTGATTAAAGTAGCAAAAACTTAAAAGGTACTCACAAAATAACGGATCAAACATGAACATAAGGAAATACAATTTTTTATCTAAATTTTGTTTATTAAAAACATTGTTTATTAAAATTGTTTATTAAAATTATTATTCAATTTTGAAGATATTTCGAAACAACTTTGCTTCATAATGTATTATATGCTGATATGTATTCAATAGTCGTTCTCAACATTGCAACGAAAATGCATTAGAAGATAAAATCGTGCTTAACATTAATGTTTTACAGTATTATTATTAAACACAAAATAAAATGATATGAAGAATTATATTATTTTCTATTACAGGTCCAGGGTACTTTCTATTTTTTTTGTTTCATGTCTCATTCATAATATGATTAGACTTTATTATTGTGTTGAATTTCCTCTTACATTCAGGTACGAAGTCGAATGTACGTTTTTATTACTGTACTGTTCGATATTTAATATATTTTAAATGAGAATTACTTTGTGCAGTAAAGTAAATGAAATTAATAACGTTATGGAAAAAATGGCAAACTGCTATCAAATGTAATTACTTTCTACATTCTGTATATCATAAAATGACTCGGTATACTTCACAAAAAGTATACACACTTAACGATCTTCAATGTTCAACAAAATCAAAATTCAGACAAACAAACCATACGAGAAAACAAATAGTCACACAACATCGTATCGTTGAAACAGCAAATCTACGTTGGATGAGAAATTTTCTCGAAGAACATTCGCGTTGAATCAATTCGAAATCGAGCGATAAAACAATCCTAAGTGAAAACAATATCCGAATTTAAACTGCTCTAATCCATCTTAAAGCCAAAGAAATCGATTCGGATTCATCTCCAATATCATTCGCAAGAGGCAATAATCAAAAATGAAGGAGGAGGGTAAAAAGAAAAAGGAAACAAAAAATGGCGTCAGAGCAGGAAAGTCAACAAATTATTCAGAGTGGCTGATTCGGATATAGGAAAATCCGTCTATTTGCGTCGCCATTGCAGAAATCTCTCGACGACCTGGATCACACTCAAGCTACCGAAGCCTTTTAGTCGTCGAATGAAATGCATGCCCACACAGCATTGACCTAATTGCACGGTCTTGAGGACGCGGCATGACGGCATGGCGGCATGGCGGCATGGCGGCATGGAGGCGAAGAGGATTCGTGCTTTGGCATGTGAAATTAGGTGGCAGGCTAGAAGCATACTATTCTCTCAATGCGGTTAAATAACGCTCGGCAAAGTGTTTCTGCCTTTGTTCAGCGATCGGATTTCTTGGATTCGTTTTGCTCCCAGTCGACTGGAACATCGTGCTACCCCTAGCTTTGAAAATGACCCTTCGAAAATGAGAAAAACCAGCGCCTGCTCGTAACAACCGCTGTGAAAAGGTCGACATGCAAACGACGATTGCGAACAAAGCGACCTTTAATAATGCGTTCAAGTTGGACTCTTGTGTACCTTGAACAGAAACCTTGCTTATACACTTGTATATATATATATAGCATTCGTTTGCACGTATATACAGACTTTCAGAGAATTAACCACTACAGTCAGTTAGTACCAGTTAAACTTATAAACTTAAATTATGCTGAAACTCTTGTTGTAACGACCTCTGGCCCTGACAACGTCCATTCCTGTCTGCAGTTTTACACCCGAGGTTTTACCTCTTATTACTTTTCCCATTGCCAGCAATTTCGTTCACTTTGATATTGTTGTACCGATGATTAATTTCATTTGTCACTTCTTTTTGTCGCTCCTGGATTCAAAATAATGATGTTTGTTTCGAGCTCTTTTCACAGTGACAAACTACTGTGTTTGAATTTCACAATTTTCCATTTCCTCGTTAAATTGAGAAAGTTTGGTAATTGAAAATTAAATGCTTTACTATTTTTACCTTTGTTGGCTGACTGAATGATTGGTCAAACTTCACTGAACGTGATTACTGAAAACGTTTTACAAATTCATTTAGCTCTTTAATGCCAACACAAATTGCTGCCAATACCATGACTGATTGCACGCTTCGTTTTATTTTACAAATTTTATAATGAGTATAACAAGGATCCGAAGGTACCTTATCTTACGCCATGAAAATGGGAATTAAAATGCAAAATCTTAGTATAAAATTAATATAATATGTTGTATTATATTTTAAAGATAATAATTTTACTGCATAGAACATAGGAAGAGGAATAATAAAAATCCTGTAAATTAGCTTGAGATGCAGTAAAGACTTTAAATCAAAGTAGCAGCTATGGTGCAGATAAAGTTTTTTTTATGGTCGAGTGTCGTAAAACAGTACCTGTGCAATTGCTTTTACTTTGTTTCACACATTTCCTTCCCTATGTGTCTCACTTTAACTTTTATTCTTATGATCTCACATTTTTTCAAGTTCACCTTTTATACAACTTTGTTGAGCATAGTTATTTTGTTATTAATTTTATCTGGATTAAGATGTTTGTGCATTAAACATAAAAAAAAGTTCAATCTTACATATTACCCACATTAACAACATTGATATTAATGACAGACTTTAATCAACTAAAAAATTTAATTTAAATCATTCTAAATTATGGATTATAAGTTGTATCATAACATTCAAATTCATGAACGAAAGACAATTTTTTGTATTAGATTTAGTTACGTGTTCGAAGTAAATAAATTGAAATTGCTATCAATAAATACTTATTTGTAACTAACAAAGATAAATTATTTACTGGAAATAAGATAAATTCATTTGACATGATCAATTTGTTTGCGTCGGTGTTAGCTACTCGTATATCTTAGTTAGATCACGAATTTATTGATATAACTGCTCGATCTTATCGTCTATTAAAATTAAACATCGAACATAGAAAGAGATTTATTGAACAAATTATGACAAGTGATTATTTAATGTTAATTAATTTAAGTCTACAAGTATTTAATTTTCCACAAGTTTAATATCTTTTATCTGTTAAAGCGGAACAAATTTTATAGCTATCTTTAAGTTAAATTTATTGATTAATAAATTTAAAATAAATCATATTTTGCTTTCTTAATGGGATAATAGTTTTTATCGTAAAGTCAGTAATTAAAGTTAAATGAAAGATGTGTGTGTTGAAAGTTGCAGTACATTTTGGGGCACTTGATTTATTATTGGCGTGGAATGAAATTAGTTATAAAGTTTCATTTTCACAATAACAGTCGTTGCCAAGCTTTTAATTTTTTGTCGAGTATTAAAAAATGTATCGCTAGGGAAAATGTTATGCGCATTGTCATGCGATTTCAAATATCTCCTTTCTTCGCTTTCAACGTAAAACGGACGACGAATGATGAATTTCAGCACACGAGAAAATTTTACTTGCGAGATTATTCAAGTTTTTGCTGCGCCTCGAATTTCGCCAACAAATGAAACTTTTCATGTAAATTTTAGATACATTATGGAGTAATAATTGTTTCAGATTTTATACTTACTAATGAATTTAACACATTCAAAAGTTTTTTTTTTTACATATTTGTCAATCATTCATATACTTAATTAATTCATTAAGTTTGATTTGAAATTTTGTAAATTTACAATTTATTAAATACTGTAATGATTAGTATTGCTAATTGCTATTTTCGTTAATGATATTTTATTCACGACGGAAATTTAAACAATTTTTTATCAGTGATATATTAAATTGTTTAGTGGTTTATCTCAATGACAGGTTAGATTTTTTAATTTCAAAGAATTGAAAATGTTTTTCAGTAATACAGAAGTACTTACGCTGTGCCGTTATGATCACCAATATCTATTAATCGATAGATTTGAAGTTCAAGCCTCTGCCCAATGTCTGGCTCAAATGTATATGTGCACTTCGAAGGTCCTTCAAGAGTAGGTGATTTTATTTGCCCAAAATTTCGTCTAGACTTCATTGAAAGATACTTGCTATTCAATGTTATGTTGCACACTGCAAAAGAAATTATATTACATTATTTTACATTAAAGAGAAAAAAGGGACAAGAAAGTTCTACAAATAAATTTAATACCATTCATTAAAACCAATTTTACCTAACTTATATCAAAACACATTAGTTGCTTGTTTTATAGTATAACATATTAAAATTTACTCTTAATTTTCAGTGTTATTTATATATTTATTTAGTTATTTACAAGTAGAAAATTCGATGTTAATTCAATTCAAGACATGCGCCGATAATTTTGAAAGTTTCGTCTTTGATTTCGATCAAAGTAATAATACCGAGAAGAAAAAAAACTTTTTTTTCAAAAGGCAAGACTGAACATACTAAAGTGTAACAGCTGCAGCAAAGACGAGACAACAATGTTCGATCCTTCACTTTCCGATCTTTTTAGTTTTATGAGGGGAAAATCATTCGGAGTGAAAAATCGAGCAAAACTAATGCTATTTCTTTTGTTAGTTGGACAATCCTTAAAACATATAGCGAAACGATTCTTTTATTTTGGCAATAACAGTTCTTGAGCAAGAAATTTATTAATTTCTTATAAGATTAATATCTTCGAACTCAGACTGTGTCTATTGAATATATTGTTATTTCCATAATTTTTAAATTATAAAATAATGGTTATTCTTAAAACAATAATATGATGATTTCAATAAAAAATCTATTAGAATATTGAATAATTTTTTTCACATTTTATTCGTGTACAATATATAAGTTGTGTTTGTCACATAATGCGTAGCTGCTACTTTTACAGTTAGTTTTCTGTTACGCGTAGAAACTGTGCGTATGATTATTACAAAAAATAATTATCTACAATTTATTTAAAAGTTATTTGCAGAAGGTTTGAAACGTATCGATTGCTTTGTTAGCAGGCAGTCACGCAGCTGCAACATATATTTTCATTTATTTGTTTTAATGAAGTAATTGATTGAATAATAATACTCGATCAATTATCAGAAGCTATGACCTAATCGTATTATATATCGATATTCTCTTTGCAAAGAATACAAAAATTATTCATCGTTTGGTTTGTTTCGCAAACGCTGTAACGTAAATATTAAAGCGTACATTTTGCTTCTATAATAAGGTACTGCAATTAAAATTATATAACGATTTAATATTTGTTTATTGCATTATACCTGGCTAAAATTAATTAATAATTGTGACACATATGTATGACATATTTAACATAATTTTTGTTGTGTAATTAAATGTGTATTTCAATGTTATAAGGTTATTACCCTAAATGTAAAAGGTAACCATTATCAGATATTGATACTGATAGTAAAGTTAATGTTTTCAAAAATACGATCTCTAACAATATTGTTTTTGATTAAACGTGTTTCTCTGCAAGTAACATATTTGTGGATAACGTTTGTAATGAGATAACACACGGTTTCATTCATGATTCTCGTAAACGTGCAAATTATACAATATGCTATTTTCAGAAACACATTTATATTAGTATTAACGAGGTTTATTAATTCTGAAAAATACATTTTAATTCTTAAAAGATTAACAATAACAAATGTTAAAGAAATTGATACTTTTTTCGAAAGCTTTACAAGAGCTTTCTTTAACATGTTAAAATGGTAAAGATTAAACTTGAGAATTTTAATGAACATGTGAATATTCAAGCCTACACTGAAATCCCTTGACTTTCAGAAGAGAATAAAAAATGCAAAATCACAAAAATTGCACTATTAATAAGATTTTTGTATGTCTAGGTAATTGTAAAAAAAAAACTACTTTAACCAGAGGTGCGATAAAGGTGGTCGTCAGTTTTCCCAAAGTAACTATAAATGTGAAAATTGTATTAAGAATTAACGTGGCACACTGATGACACAATGTTCGTGATCTTTCAGATATCCCATAATTAATCTTAATTGTTCTAATCTAATAATTTTAATATCCTTTTTACCTAAGTGGCATCAAAACACTTTTTGCCGTATTGAGATTAATATGAATTACGACGACTCCAGTTAAATCGAATTAGATAAAGTATAGAATGTATTGTAAATAACAGTGGTCTGACCAAATGTTGACCTATACTACTAGAATTAGAATCTGTATAACATAATGTTTTAATGTTAATTTTGTTCGTTTCGTTCATTGAAAAAATATAAGATTATGATAAAGCCAAGATTCTCTATTATGTATTATACATATAAATTGCATATTTTCATAAAGATGATTTCATCCTTTCTTATTTCTGGAAACACCTGGAAACATCTGGATAATTCTTAATAGTATTATATTTTATTCTTGAGGTCAAGTAGTGGTTAAAGCACATGGCTATTATCGGTGTTGAATATATTGAATGAACGATATGTGACACGAACGGATATTAAAGGCGTTACTTACTGTTAGTGCAGTGTTGCTCGAGGCCGCACTGAGCGCATCTGTGAGGAGAGGCCGTGCCGCAACTGCAACCGCCGGACGGCACGCAGCAGGCGCAGTCCTTGCTGGACGAATTGAAACTGCATGGACACCCTGTATTGTTCCAAGTCCATAAATCTACTTGGCCTGAAACAAAATCAATGAAACTATGTTATTGCAATTTTTGCTCCTTTAGTTTTTTGTAACATTTTTTGTATCTTTTTTATTATTTTTTTATTTTTTATTATTATTATTATTATTTTTTTTTATAAAATGCGTGACACTCTGAGACAGGAATACCTTATAACACTACTTCCTTTCAATTTATTTACTCTCTTTGCACAATTTCTCCCACTTATTCACATTCGCATATTCATTACTAAGACTTCAGTGAAATTGCTTTTCATCTTTTATTTCATCAAATTCCATTGCACTTTTATGCACAAACGTGGCTGCCATTCAGATGAGAAAGTGGAGCAACACAGCCTGCTTTCTTAGGATTTTTGCTTAGACGTTATTTGTTAAAACCGTTGCACGTACACTAAGCTATTATGAATGCTAA
>JABFQA010002420.1:0-11290 GCA_022817065.1 Probaryconus sp. ZL-2020 | reverse complement strand
TTGAGAAAAAATAATACTAATGAAAAAAAAAAAAAAAAAAAAAAAAAAAAACTGAAAAAAGATTTCTAAATTTGAAAGAGTGAAAACTGTTTCATTCCTCGTTCGCTTCGAAGAATAAAACGAAGGCTGGAAAAGTGGTTAAAGTTATTGCAGCAGGATGAAAAATGTTAATTAGCGAATTAGTTTTAAATAAGTTGTAACTTTCTTTTGTATCATTTGCGATCGCTGATTACTTATCAATTTCAACACTCGCGACAGTATATACGTTCTTATTTCGAAAGGTGGATAACGTATAGAATCCGTGAGAATCAACCCGATTTTCTCACGAGAATGATCTACCACCACTTATTTAAACCTATACGTAACGACGTTAGCGGGTATATATCTTAGGGGAAATTATTGTAAGGTTTGTGAATCGCAATTTTTCAACACCCAGCATAAAATTACCATTCGACCCACATGCAATTAATTCAATTAAAATTTGTTACAGAAAATTCGTAAATTATAAACTCAAGATAAGATAAAAGTAACGTTACAACGATCGTTGGGAAAATTTTCATATTTCAGAATTCTCCGCGAAAAGGAAAGAATGTTACATTTTCGAGTGATTTGTAGAGTTTACCAAAAAAAAAAAAAAAAAGTGTTCAAACAAGTGTCTGAAAACAAAACACTTTCACATATTTAAATGTGTGACTTTGTAACGTTGCGCGAATCAGGACTTTCTCAAAGATTGTTAAGTAAAATATTTAGTGTTAAAATCTGAAAGGTTGAGACTGCGCTCAAACATGCTCCGAGGCCAATCGAGGTTGTATCTGTGAATTACAAAGATACAATCGTCGGCGGTTCGTTTCGATCACTTCCGCACGGCGTGGCTCGATGCGTTTCTTTAGGGTATATCGTGCATTTAGTAACGGGAGCAAACATTGAAAAGTGTATGTACCGCTGGTACGGAACAAATCGAGCATTACTGATCTGACCCGAGGCGCGATAATACGTGCCAGGGAGAGAACGAACAATTTCTTTCGCTAGCTCATTGTGTCTATGACGGAAGACGATCTTTACGAGATCTTGTTTTAACGCGATTCTTACTTTTTCTTTATCCAAACAAAAAAAAAGAAAAATTTAAACATCAATTCTTCTGTTTCGAATGATCATTTTACAGTATTTTATTGAATCTTTAAATAACACGACTTTTATGCGATCAATAATTTGTCGGTCTCATAAAATTTCATATTTTTCTGGCAATGAATATTCTTAATAAGGCAACAAAGTACTTGAAATCATTGGCATATGAAACGCAGTTTGCTAATGGTTTGCAAAACACGAGGATTCGTTAATTTAATAAGCGATGCGTGAAACGATAAAGATTTCAAGGAAATGTGTTTGCCTTCGTCTTTACCGGCGTATGAATTAACGTTTCGTCTCGCATTAGAGCAGTTTCTTTTGAGAGCCTTAACGAACGTTATAACCTAGGCTATTGAACTGACCTACATCGATGATTCTTGTGTTCCGATTTATCAGATTTCGCAACACATAACGCCGATGTTATTTGAGTCCTTCCGATACATCGAGAGAGAACTTCATAAAACGTCTGTGCACAACTAACGCAACGCCGATAATATCACGATGGAGATTAATTCAAACGATTCCACGATGGGAAATGCCAAACGTGATCATTAAAAAGTACGATATTACGTTATCTTGACGTGCTCGTAACGCGACGTTGCATATTTTAAACTCGGATAAATGTCGGGCACAGAAAAAAGGACGATACCCGTTGCCGAACAACTGTTACACAAATCCACTTTGGTGTATTCGCATTGATAATGTTTAATGAGTTATGAGTTGGGTGCGATAGAAAAATTAGCAATAAATAAGCCAATGAATAATTAAGCGCACGTTGATTCTGATACCAAATGTGTAATCTTGTTACATTTCGTTTGTAAATGTTGATTTAAGGGTAAACATTAAACAAACAGGATCTTGATAAATTTCGTGTTATATGATCGCAAGAATCATGTCGTACATTTTATGTTCACGAAAATTAATTCCTATGGATTTTTAATGGCGCAATTTGTTTTTTTTTTTTTTAATTTTGCGGTTGAAAGAAGACAAAGTAAAGATGTTGTCCGATTTATTCAGTGAAAGAAGAAAAAAAAAAATGGATGATCAATTAATCTCTGTTTAACTTGACTTTCAATTGTTGAGACTGCATCGTGTTTACTCATAAATGGTACAAGGTTTATTTGTCGATCTTTCACTGTGGATTAAGTAACGTCATTATTATGTCTATCATGATTCTTTGTAGTTTACGATGCCGAGACGTGATTTCCTAGATTGATACACAAAACCAATAAAAATCTCTTCACTGGAGATAGGGTTACTTATTTGCGCAGGTTCAGGGACAAGCAATTTCCTCGCACCCATTGAAAATGAAACGTATCCGAGTGAAAAATTCCTTTCGCTACAAAAATCATTTTGTTGCAAAATCAATTTTCCATTGTAACGCGAAACCCCGTTAATTTACAAGCGTCACTTTAAAACGACGATAAAAATTCTTTTATAAATTCAGTTTTTCCAAAAGAGACCGTACCGCGACTATGGCATTATCCAAGAAGTGCCATATACGGTCGGTATTATTAATTCCCCTACGCCATAAATAATCATTCCTTAATAACGAACGAAACCATGCCCCGTTTTCCAGTAGTCCCAACAACACACGGCAACAAAACGGTCTGTTACCCAATCATCAACATTATGGCAATAATAACATTCATATAACTCTGTTACTCCGCAATGTTGCAACGTGAAAGTTACGCGATCTCGTACAAAGCCACATAAGAAATTTATGGCCATTTAAATGTAATAAACACCGGAACTTAATGGCCAATCAAAGCAAATAGACCAGATAACTGTTCCACATCGGCGTATGAAATCGTTCGTTATTTATCCGGATTGTTGTTGAGCTCATTGTCTTATTTCATATCGGATGGTAAATGGCTGTTTTATGGCCAAGGATAACTCGAGGGAACCAGATTGGAAAGTAGAATTCAATGTCAATGGAAGGAAAGGGGCGGGCGAAGGAAACCAGCGATAGGGAAACAAGATTAGGCGACATTATGGTAAGCAATGCAACGCCCGTGTATAAGCGAAAAGGCCACGGTCGTCGTCAACTACTGACAACATATTCCGTTGTGACTTTGAGAAAATTCCACGCGCATCTTAATCGACGCTTTTGGCATTAAGGAAAGTTTTCAATCGATTCGCGTCTACGCACTGTCGCACACATTTCATTCGCATTAAACCATTGGAATTTTCGTACCGGAGAAACTCGACATTGAAAGTGTTTCTTGTTCATCCATGTCGACTCGTTAAGCTTAATTGGATTGTGTGTTTTATAATGTATATAATTTTTTGTTTGTCTGTTTTGTATTTAAATGTACAAAAAGAGATGGATAATTAACGACACAAAGAATTTTATTAAACGAGTTGTTTCTGGTTATGGGAAAGATTTCATTTCGAACGATGGCGTTTAGGAAGATATGGAAACTGAATTGAAGAATTTAATCCTTCACCTTTTTTATTGTTTTGGAGAAAGATTTGATGTCGTAACGAGTTGTTACAGACAATAAGACGCAGACTGACTCAAAAATTGTCTAGTTTATTGGAGTTTCTAACTCGATGGTTTTGTCAATTGCTTTTTCTGATGTGAAATCTACGAGAAATTTCAGAATAACGGAAGGTTTTGTGTAGCGAGAAATAGCATGGGTCGATGATCTTTTCGACAGGTTTACGAACTAAAATTGTACTGGAGTATACGGTACAACGTTATACGGAAGATTACTGGATAGTTTCGTCTTTTTTTTTTTATTGACATTGTCTCCAAACAACCTTTGTTTCTTTGTGGGAAACTCATGGTACTATTTTTTGTACCATTTTTTCTTAAATCAACTTCCTTAATCGTGACTTACAGTGGTCAGTTTAAAGAAATGCATTTTGTAACGATTAATTATGAAAATATTACAGCGTTACACTTCACATTTTGTGTGAAAAAAAATCTGTTACAAAACTTCTAAAATTATAAAAAAAAAAGAAAAAAATATGAAAAAATTTCTTTTATGGTAATTTTAAAATTGCTCGAAGGAAAATATAACGTCTAAACATAAAACGATCGTAAAAAGTATAACACTTCCGTTGGTTGTAAACAAAGTGCCATCGCATGGTTTATTTTTGAGAAACGGTATTATTCAAAATCTGTAAAGCGTCGTGAGATAAAATTGAGTTTATTATCCTTATTTATGCGTTGTTCTTATTTGCATCAGTTCAGAGTAACCGTTACTTCGTCGTTATTTAAGGTACGCCTCCGCCTTTCGAAAAGAGTTGGAATTGAGGCACGAGCCAAGCCACTCGCCTTAAATTATACATTCGCTTCCTACGTAGATTGGCTGCTGTTAATATTCGCCGAACTCTTCTAGCGAAATATTTGATAATGCATTTCGTGACAAACGTTGAGATTCAGGTGATTCGAAATCTCTCTTATTCCTCTTATCGGCACAAACTGCAAATATTTTGCGCAATAGCACAATCTTCTTAAATTCGCGAACAAGTGACTTTTCAAGCGTCAATTTCATGAAATGAATTTACAGCAATGACCATTGTTGCAGATGTATTTTTCTTTACCGTAGAAATGACATTTTTACATAACGACAATTTACTTGGCAAGTTTCGATCGATTACGCAAAACCATTATGTTTTAATAAAGATTTCCCCCGCATTACGTGCAGAACCGTCATCGCGGAAACTGACGCATTTTTACGCAACCAAATATCCCTATTAAACCCCTCGCATTTGAGATTTCCCAATCCAGCATTGTACCCAGGTCAGAGTTACATGATTCCAATACAAATTTCTATTAACGTTCAAAAGACAAGTAAATCCTATTAATTTCCAACTACCGAATCATTAAAAATTTCAGCAAGTCAGTTCTTTGGGTTTCTCTTGTACAGATTGAGAGAGAGAGAGAGAGAGTGAGCAATCAATTAAACGATTGACTATATAGGAAAAAAAGCCAACCCTATTCATCTCTGAAAGTCGACGTAATAGGCCACGATTAAAACATACTAGAATAATTGAACAATCATCATTTTTCAAGCAGGTTACAAAATGAAATATCACCGGTGTGTTATTGTTGCTTTGTAACAAGAAAGGTACGCGGTTGGGTTATAATGAATTCAGCGAGTCACAAAGGAACATGATATCACCGTGACGCAGAATGTCAAACGCAGAACCATCACATGTCAGTGGCAGGTCGCACCCAGTTTACGAGTTCTTTCGTTTGAATACCAATCATGATGTCTGTGTAAAGTATAACCGAAGTAACGGTATCGCGGATACACCAGATGTCGACCCAACCAGTCGACCCAGCTCGAATCTAATGCAATCAGAACTCTTCTGGTCAATCCATATCCTTTGCCTGATAACAACAATGCTCAGACAACCATTAACTATCACGTACTCGAGGCAATCGTCCTGGAAAGCAAGGACACGATTCTTCAGAGAGTAAATTTATTATTTCTCCTTATTTCTCCAGACTCAAGTGGAAATTTAAGGCAGTACTTAAGAGATAGTCATATTAAACATTTAGAAATTGTCTAAAACAGATATTTAAAAAAAAATTAACCAACAGTTATGGAAATCAGCAATGTATCAAGTAATAAACAATGAAATCAATCAAATTTTACTTGATTATTTATGAAAAACGTGAAATGTTAGATAAATTTTTACATCTGACTGTACTTGTCAGCCAATCCCTTGTCAGCTTTCCGTTGTATCCAACATTTATTTAATGTTGATCTAATGTTAATTTCTCTATTTTTGAAATCAAATATCTTCGCTTCTAGACAGACAATCCTTCTGAAACTTTGACAAATTGCAGTTCATTACTCATATTTTCATTTTCCAAAATTTCAAAGAATTCTGAGATTTTACAGTTTTCTTAAGTACTACCTTAAAACAAATAAAACTGAATGAATCAATGGTATATTTTTGTTTGACTTTTACATTCACCATGACAAATTATATTTGTATAAAGTACATTTTAAGTGTAAAATGTGGGTTGAATGTTTTGCGGAAAATGGGTCAAGATATTAATCTCGCCTCCTAATGTATTAAAACTTTCATTTGAAGATATGCTCGATAAATAAGATGAGATCGAATCGGATCTTCAGTTCTTATCCTAGACTAACATTAACGGAGTTTGCCAACGGTGAAAGATGTCGTAAGATAGAGCAATCGATCGAGAAAGATAACATCAGCTTTCTGTTTTGAGGATAAAACGATAATCCCGGATATCTGTAAATTTGAAGAAATCTAACACGTTCATCTTCTCATGGGTTACTTTTTTAAAAAAGCAAGAGATTATTTAAAAAAAGTTTAATATTTTTAAATAGGTTTTGCGCAACAATCTTTAAGATGAAATAAGATTAAGGGGAAAGAAAAACTTCGATTGCGGGGTAAAGTTTCCCTATAAGCGTGCAATATTCCAGCAATATTGTAACAATATTTTTTTGACTATCTGAAATATGTCGGCAATATTATAACAATTATTTATGATTAAATTAAAAATTTGAAAAATTCATGTTATTCCCATAACATTCAAAAGTGGGACATTCAATATTTCTGCAACATTGAAGAAATATTTGGAAATGTTGCAATAATATTCATAAAAATATTGCAACAATATTACTGCAATTTTATGCAATATACACGAATTTTGCGCGCTTATAGGGTTGGTTTTCTTCCGCTGAAACTCGAACGTAAGAAAAGTAACAAAATCAGTATAATAACCTCGGAGATGTTCGGTGAAAGTGACCTGCATGTCATTTGGTTTGCATACATATACATATAGATGTAGTGTATACTGGCTCTTTGAGACGGGACACAATCTCCGTTCCTCGTCCTTCGGAGAACATTTTTTGTTTTGAAAAGGTCGAAGCCATTTCATTTTATTTCATATATTAGCAACAACACATAGCTCGCAAGATTCCTTCGGCTCGTCACTGGATTCCAACTTTTTTCTTATCCTTCTTTCTTGTTTATTTATAGCCGATAGGAAGCGTCGTAAAGATGGATTTTTACAACGGTGCAATGAGTAAGCCATATCGTATGTCTAAAAATGCGGAATTGCATGTGTAATTAAAGCTGTTGCAACTGCTGCGAATGAATGACATTTCACTCTCGAGATTGCACATTTATAAAAAAAATAGTATGTGCTGCAACGACGAAATTTTTTAAAGAATTTTGCAGGACAGACATTTTTTTTTTTGTAAATATTAAATATTGGGAAAAATCTTATTGATATAATAAAATAAATACGATGAAAATTCTTTTAACAAGTTGTTGTTAAAATTCCTAAGTCTAACGACAATCCAGAAGAATGTTAGTCAAGTGGAAAATTGTCTGGTTAATTGTGTTCTTCTTGGTACTGATAAACAGTTGAATTGCTTTGACCGGCACCATGAAAATATGGCCCAGAGTAAAACACGACCATACGTGGCCATATATTCGAATGTTAATGGTGGTTTTGTAATTAACCGTTTGGCTCTTGTAGGACTGCCGAATATCGTCACGCGTGCGTTATAAATGTTTTCTTCGTGACTAAAACCTGAGAAAAATACCGTACGAAGTCGTGGTTTTACAGTCAAGCGAGTCTTGTCGGAATCGATCGAGTCAGCCGCAATTTACTGTTGTGGCTCTATCGACTGTCACTCCTGCGATATTACATTTCGTGCTTTTTTCACGAAAAAAAAAAAAATATATATATCATGTTATCAAAGTTTCATTTGATACAAACTTATCTGATAGACAAATACGGTTTTCTTTACCTTTTGATCAATCAATCGGCTGACAAACAAGATTGACAATTTTTGTAAATGTTATTTGATCGAATGAAACTTTCTAATTCAGTTGCAGCTGAAAATCTTTGCCAACGATCTATGATTCAGATAAATTGATGAAGATTATTGTTCATTGAAATTGAAGCAAATTATTTGATTAGGTATTTTCTAAATCTATGTTATCAAAAAAAAAAAAAAAAATGTAACTCACTTTAGAATCCCAAGAAGTCTTTCGTTTGTGATCCATCGTGACTGTCATCCTTTCGTGTTGTTTGCACTGGTGTCTGTTGCCTCGGTGTCAAGCTGTCGGTCGCATATACTGTCACAATCACCGTTAATGTCCCGTGGTTATCGATGTCGCACACGCGAGAACAGAGGCATCGCCTCTTGGTCTTTTCTTGCGTTCGTTTGCCGTTGCCTCCTTGTCTTTAATACGGTAATCACTTCACCATAAGCAGAAATTGCTTTGCTTCAGAAACACTGCACAAATTAGGAGCACCATGGTTCATTTTACTCTCCCACCGTCTTACCTACAATGGGTGATTATTGTGTGCCTAGATTTTACTATTGTTTTTGGGTCATAAATAATCTCCTCTGCAAGCCTATTGTTTCGCTGGAAAATAAAATAAGAAATTGTTATTTTATCTAAAAATTTACCTTTTGTCTTTGAAACAAAATTGTTCGTTTGTTTTTTAATGAAAATATAAAGTGCAAAGTTACGAGTATGACGAGTAAAAAGTTAGATTATTAATTAAGAAATTATATTAATTATGTTAAAATGTGTGGTTTTAAGAAAAACTGTGTGATTCGTACGCGAGACAATGGTACATCTGTCAGAAGGTTTCAGCCAACCCTGACACCAGAGCAAATCTGTAATTACATCCCATAGGTAGGCGCAGAGTCACTTTACTTGCACAATCAGTTATAGCTTTGCAATTACAAGTTATTTGTTAACAAGAATCGGAAACTGTACCGTTACCAAGCACTTTGAAAAATTACTTTGAAATTGCAGTTTCTTTCAGAAAAGAGTTAATTTCAATTAGCTTTCCTTTACTTTTGAAGGAACTTTGTTTGTACGCCACTTTATGTAGTTATTATGTAAAATTGACTTCAACCTTCTTTCAATTTATAACATTTTTGTTCACAGTTTACAACTCTTATGCACAAAGAAAATTTTTTAATCCTTAAGTTTAGAAATTTAAATTATAATTAAATATATAAAAAAAAAAAAAAATTGTGTACACTGGGAAAAATAACATACTGTATCTTCTTCTTCTTCTTCTTTGCGTGGCTCGCAACTGAGAGAGTCCAATTGACAAAGATATACATATATATTAAACTTGCTTATTATTATATGTTTGTATATAGGGCAGTTGTCTTTTTTAATCCATTACCCACTTTTTGAAATGGCTCAGACTATGTCAATTGTTTCCAGACATTCTAAAAGTACTTTTGCCAGATTAACAAAAATTTCATCAAAAAATAGTTCTCGGCGTTAATGGATTAATTTTAATTCAGCATTAGTTCAAGACTGATAAAGTATTCTATTTTTCCCAGTGTAAATTTGCAACAAATACATACAGATCAAAAAGGCAAGTGGAAATCCAATCAAATCCAAAAAAAAACAGTAACAGTTCATAAACATTGGCGTCACATAAAACGGTTGTGGAATCCTATATGATTCGTAAAAAGTTACGTCACAGTTACAAAACGTTAACGCGTTTCTAACAAATTGTGGCACGTTTGTGAATCCCGTGGGACACGCGAAAGACCGGCTATTGGATGAGCCGCGCGGCGAGTTAGACCGACCGCTCGCTCGCTCGGCTGGACGAGTACTCTGGCGGTTCACGAAACAACGGGTAATTTCTCCGCAGCATGAACCGGCCAGGTAAACGGAGATTGTCGGAGAGAGACAGGCACGCTGCGCCAGTCTCAAAGTACGTTGGATGCACTTTCACGTGTTTCCTTAGAACTGATTCGATAATGTTGCATAAGGCGCCACGAAAACCATAGTCACAATGGGGTTGTAACATATTTTTCCTCATATACCTTTCCTTCCTGTCTTTGTGCAGATATATATTTATATTACTCACTGATACGAACCATCAGTTTTTGACAAATTATTTATGAATTTAATAAGGTATGGACACAGACTATAGAAATATTGCATATAATTTTAAATTATCTTAGCACCACCTGATGGGCTGAATAGTTGCTGCTGAAGTAGTATCCCACGTGGAAAAAATTAGTCTGGCATTAATCTAGGAAATATCTGGCGATAAGGTTTGGAACAGTCTGGTAAAAGATTGGTAACGGTCTGGCAACAGTCTGGAAATGATCTGGCATAAAGTTTGGGAAATGTCTGGCATTAGTCTGGAATAAATCTGGACAGTTTCAATCTGGTTATAATCTGGATATACTCTGGTCTACAGTCTGGATAAAGGCTGGGAAATGTACCAGTTCCAGACTAGTTCCGGCACAAGTCTGGCAATGATCTGGTCTGGATAACGTCTGAAAATGATTTTTCTTAGAATTCTATCGAGACTATATCCAGACTATATCATATTATAAATCGAAAAAGGTAGAATGTGTTCAAAAAGTACACGAACATCAAAAACGCTTAATGGGTTAAGATGTATTTGGTTTTTTTTTTTTTAATTTCAAAACAATCTGAAAACTTTAGTGTAACGTTTCTTTATAACCGGTGAATAACCGAAGAACCATGAAGAACCAATTATAAAATAAATTCTTCGATTACGAGGAGTACTGACTGTAACGATTCTTTCGTCATAAAATAAAAAAGAAAAAAAGAAACAACTTGACAGATGTTCTTGTCAACGCAGATATCTATCTTTCTTCCGCTGTCTAAACCCTTTTTATAAATTTCCTGTTCCACAATTCATTTTTAAGAATGTAAATCATATTTTAGAACACTTATAAATTTTCTTATTATGAATTTCTTACGTTTATTGTCATTTATAATTTCTTTAGAAACTTTTCAAAAGGCTCGCTATTCAGTTTACGTCTAACTATTCAGAAGATCCGAATAAAGTCCACATTGGGACTAGAACGAATATGAATAATGACAGAGAACTTGTTCAGAACAATGAGGAACAGGTGTTTCAGACGTATGACATAATTAATGTGCGTATGTGTGTGCAATAACATTTAGAAGGAAGGTGATGCAGAACGTTGCTTTATTACACGTGTTAATAGCCTGTTAAGAAAGCAAACCCTGTGTCAACTATTTACAGGAAAGAAAGCCATTTAACTTTTTATCATAATATGACTTGGTATTGACGAATTTCTCTGAAACGAGGTGGTGCGCGCAAAAAAAACAGTAACGACTCGGACAATTAAATTTCTCCGAGTTTTTTTTTTTTTTTTTTTTTTTT
>JABFQA010002419.1:0-11291 GCA_022817065.1 Probaryconus sp. ZL-2020 | reverse complement strand
TATTGCTAAATCAAAAAGAAAAAAAAAGTAATTCACACTTTATTTTCCAGCGCGCTGTATTTCCGTTCGGTTTTTATCGTTTGCCTGACCTCTCCTTAAATTGAAAAGTAATTCGTAAGCTTTCCCATCCACTCGCCAAAACACGAAGCTAAAGCGAATGTCGTTTTAACGGTAGATGTCAAACGAATAGTTTCTGTGCGAATGGTCGGCGAAAGCGCGCTCGAAGGGATGAAACGGAATAAGCGGGCGGAGAATCCGTGAGGCGCTAACGCTGGCTTCGCCGGGTTTCTCGGCGTGGCCTTAAGTCTCTCGGGGAAAGCAAGATGTAAGGTCGACCACGATCAAACAGGAGCTAACCGAGATTTACGCCGAGGCGAAATTAAGTCCGCTGAGATTAACGAGTTAACGCCCTGGGCTGCATCCTGGCCATTTCCATTTGGACATTCCAACTGCTGGGCGACTGCAACGCTCTCTTTCAACTAATTAAAGCGCGGCCCCAACTTTACTCGTAAAAGGTTCTTTTCCACGATTTTCTCCCGACGAAGTAGGACACTACTTTTAATGATTTTATTCCAAAGACGCCACCACTGAGTTACGTTCGTGGATTTTGAATAATTTTATTGCGAGGTACTTTTTGTGTTTTTTTGTCTCCTTGGGGTAGACAGAATGCTCCCACGATTGCAGTCAAATTAAAATGTATCGCAAAGGACAAAGATCACATTTCAGTAATTAATAATCATTCTTATTGAAGTCTGTATTAAAAGTTGTTAATGGAACTTTAACTTTATTTCGAGTGGTCTATATTTTTTCATTTGATGCTTAAATAATCGTAGGAGGATAAAATTTTGATAGAGTGTATAAGTTTGTAAGTGATATAAACGGTACATTAATGTATGCCCGAGAACATTAGCATATGAATGTTTTTGGACTTCAGAAAGCGTAAAGCATTGAAGTCCAAGCATTGAAGGACGAAGTCATTGTGTCGTATTAATGTTTTTTAAAGTTATTTGATACATTTGGATTTGTAACATCTAAATAAAACGGTAATGAGAAAAGTAGAGAAATTAAAAAATATATGACAATACGCGGCAGCACGGAAAGAGATAAAAAAATATATAGAATTTAATCTTTGTTAAAAGAATGCGAGGAATTTACTGGAAATGAAAAATAAAGCACCTGAAGTTACGTTTGTAGACCACATAGACAATAAAAGGTACAACATTTAATTTATCTACAGAATCCTAACATAAAGCTTATTAAACATTTAATTCTATCCGATTATGTAAAGCGGCTACATTTTGTAAGTTTTTCACTTAGGTGGTATTAAGTGCTACTTCTGATAAAACTTGTACCAGTAAATGTTGGCAAACCAATTAAAAAAGATGATTATTAATATTTTAATATTTGTAACGAAATATTAATGGGTTCCATTATTTATCAATTATTCCACTGAAAGATTGCAACTGACATTTCATATTTCTGAAAGCCATAACTTTGGCAACTGCGTTTTCAATAGGTTATGACTATAAGGCAGTCATTATTTCGTGTTAGCTTCGATATTCAAACTGCTGTTACGTACCTACTGTACATGGCAGCTGTTGAATATTAATTAACATTCCGAAACTGCAAATACAATTTAATCCTTTATAACAACGCATAACACGTGAATGTCGATATTTGACAATATTGTTCGAATTACATTGTCATTTTCTACAGGATTACATAAGCCATTATCTTCTTATAAATTCTTCGAAATTTCAAATAATAACATTGAACATTTTTGTCTTCGTCTTTAAACACTCAACAAAAATTTCTGTACAACTTTCAAAATATTTCTGTAAGCTACTTAACCACTAAGTAACTGTTTAATTAAACTCGACAAAATTGTTTGCATCACTCCATTCGAAAAGTTACTAAGCAAACTCAAAAACTGGTTCATAAAATGCGAAATTCACACCCCCCGTGAACGCACGAGCCGAGTAAAAGTAAGTTCTGAGTAAGTCATGGAGAAAATTACTATTTTGGATCAAAGCTAAAAGTTTTTGTGCCTTTGCGTTTGCGCAGATAAAATCGTGGGTTCCGGTCTGTGTTTCGGAGCAGGGGGTATTCCGTGCGAGCTACGCGAGCGTAAGATTTGCGGATGGAAAGTTGGCATAAATAAACAAAACAACATGCCCAGGAGATCACCGGCGCAACTCTCCTACAAAGATCTCGAGAGCAGCAACCCGAGTCCCGACGATTTATTTAACTTTTTCTCATTCCGCCTTTCCTGGTCTTCTCATTTTACATTTCCTTTCTCCAGTTTTTCCGCCTTACGTCTCATCACACTCGAGAATGCTCGTCCTTTGCGTTTCTTATTTTACACCGCCCTCCGAAGTTCATCTGCCTTCTTGTTATATACACCAGCGTCAGACTAGACCTTAGTCACAATACCTCTTCGCTTTTTTCCCCTACCCTACTTTGCTGCAGTTTCCTTCGCACACCCGAACTTCCGCCATGCAACTTTTTAAACGCCAAGGCAATATCTACGTACTCGCAGACCCGACTAGTTCTTCCTAACGAAATGTTTAACGAAAGAAATACACAATCTTCTAAATTAATAAATGCAAATCGCAAAGATAGCAAGGAAAGAAGAAACACAAATCTATTTCCCCCGGCGTTCCTTTGTGACATAAAACTGTACTTCCTTTAATCATTTAATAGGAACGATTTCTTCGGCTGTCTGTGTGCAATGCGTGGATTTTTTCATTTTCTATTATGCTGCTGTTGCATCTCAGGAGAAGCGACTTAAATTGCTTATGGCAAACTTGGTGCACGATGAATCGAGAGATTTATAATTTGACGGGCCAATCAATTTTTCCTTTGCTACGAGAAGTCGTATAATTTTTCTTTAAAAAAACTTTTACCGAGATATCCAGAAACGTCCTTTGATCAAAAGAAACGTATAATTAGAAATGTTCGTAAAGACAATTTGGACTTTTTGCAAGAAATCGAGCGAATAATTTGATTTGAAAATTATAAAATAAATATATATATATATATTGAATGAAATAATTGTTTTATGATTTATCTAATGTTACAGGTGTTCCAACGCCATTAAGAAACGACACAATTCATTTAGAAGCTGGGCCGCTTGTCAATGGAGCTAGTGCTCTTTATGTTGCTGCCACTTGTGCGTGTGCATTAATCCTCGTTGTTGGCAGCGTTGCGAGTGCAGTTTACATCCGCAACAGTAAAGCTCGAGTACAAGAATCACAGTAAGTCTGACATAATCTACTTTATACTCTTTTTACAACCTCCTATGTCATAACGGAGCCATAGCGAAAATTATACTCTCATTGATAATCTTGAAATTTGTAAATTTCATTGAGTCAGTAGCATATATTTAAATTAAAAATATTCGTGCGTCGAAACTGTTTAAATTGACCATTGAAAAAGGCTGTTAATTAACAAACTAATCTGAAATATGGAAAAAAACACCCGTTTCTTTCAGTACATTTTTATCACACGGTTGCTTTGAATTAAAATTTTTCTTTTCTCAAAGGACCACTCTCAATTCCATACAAAATTTGCAGTTTAAAAACAATGCTAACTGCTTCAACCATAAAAATGCATTTCCTTTTTTATTCATTTCTTAATCGTTCCGTAAATTAATCCGAATATCTCAATTTCCATGTAAAACTTGTTTATTCCCTTCTACAAGCACCGAGTATTTTAATCCAACCAGTCCTTTTTCGCACTAGTTTTCTGTAATGCTGAGAATGTAGTTTGATGGAAACTGAAGCAATGTGTAGCATTTCCTTTGATCCATTTTATAGTGGAAAACAAGTAGCTCGCCAGAAAGGAAGAATCCTTGAAAATAAGTATTTCCAAAAGTCAACAACGCCGAGGTGCCATAAATCCCGAAATAAGGCGTATACATGAAATATCTTTTCGGAGGAGAATAAGAGCGTACAAAGTAGAAACTGATGAAAGATGTCGGAAGGTTAGAAAGCAAATTATTCTCCCCGCGAGCCCGCGGGAAATTTGTAGGATAAGCGGGATAGGACCCCGCCCGAATGAAATATCCTTTCAATAAGCCGGGTGATCTGTCGGTCGCTTGGCATCACTTCCGACATTTTATTACCCTGCTCCCGTTCGAGGAGTCCTCCTCCTCCTCCTCACGGATATAGCAGAAACTCCGCGAAGGCGAGTGGCTTTCTTGCCAAGGGGTACGTTCAGAAGAGAGCCAATTGTCTCTCCCTTGGATATATTAGCTCTTTGCAGCCTCTCTTGCCTAATAACACGCCTAAGAGGGGCTTTAGAATCTTCCCTTCCTCCTTCCACCTTTCGAATCTTTCAAACTGGAAATTTTCACTTTGATGGAGGGTGCTTGGCCCTTGGTGTCAACGACTGGACTTTAGTCTTTCGTTTTTTTTTTGCTGATTTTTGTTTATTCATCGCGGTGAATATTGTGTTTTGAGTAACATAACACTTAAATGCGTAACGATGTGGGTAATCTTTAATTCAAAATCGATAAGATGTGAATTCTTATTTGATATGGTATAATCTGTTTTTGAATCACCATAATGGAATAAAGCAAAGGGGAAAATTTCCCATTTCGTCTACCCAATGATCTTTAAGAATGCCATTTAAAATAACGGCGTCGATAGTGCAATCTGTTTCATCCACAAATGGTCTATAAATTTAAGTAATTTCTCCTAAGACGAGTACCTACTGAGTTCTTTTTTATGATCCGTATAACACAAATTTTGTGATATTACGATTCGTTTATTACGTAACTGTTTGTCATTTTATTCCATGGAAAACAGTAATTCAAATCTTTAAGTTATATAAACGTAATTTTAAAATACTGACTTTTGATGCTCAATGAAATATGATTAAATGCATAACTTTTAATACATAATTGTTAAACATTATTATTAATTTTCTATAAATGAATGTTTTCAGAAAAACAATGCCTTGCTGTAGTTACTCGGCAGCCGGCACAGGGGGTCTAGCCGGAAGCTCAGTACTTGTAAGGGTAGACACACGACCTGGTAGTGCTAATTCCGGAAGCTACGCGACCATTGCTGACCTCGAGCCTCTTTATGCGAGACCGTGCAGTTCCAGAGCGAGTTATGAGGCTGCCAGATATGTCACGAATTTGAGTCAAGTGAGCATAATTATCACATTGTTGTCACCACAACTTTCTGATTTATAGTTGAACCCTGTTAATTTGCTTAATTGCAACTCACGTGATCCTACCACATTATCAGACATTAAAAATAAATAAAAAATATATTTTTACAATTATTTTTAAATCAATTTTTTCGCAAAATAACAAACAAATATTTCTTTATTTAAAAAGTAACTCGAAAGTTGAAACTATTCAGGAACAACAACGAAACTCGATAGAATCAAAAGCAATTTATATAAAACAAAATGAAATTCTTATTAACGATTAGATAAGAGAGAGGGAGAGAGTGAGAGAGAGAATAGAGCATAAAATGAACAAGTGACATTGAAATCCTATTTTGTCCTCGGCTTCCACCTTTGGCATCGAGTGTCTTCTTTTCGCAAACGAGTTGCGGAAACGGAAACCGCGAGAGACGAGTCGTACATCGTAGAGCGTTAGCAGTTCGCAAAGCCAAGCACTCAACAAAACTTTATCGAGTTTGTGGCCGAGCGAGCCGCTTTCCAACGACAACTTTCCCGCGGCCTTTCCGTCGGTATCTGACTACCATGTACCCTTGCGAGTCACCCTCCGTCCCTCACTTTTAAACCGTCCCTCGCTTTTCTCTTTATTCAACCGTTGCAAAGCCCTCTTTTCCCCGTAGACCAGTCACCCTGTTTCAAACTGGTTCGTTTCATTTTACCTGCCCTTTTTCTTTTTCCTTTTGTACGCATTTAAAAAAAGAAGAAAGACAAAAGGGACAGAGGCTAAAAGAGAGACAGGAAACGACAGCCATACGCACTGTTGCTCGACTGAATTTCGTTCACTTACAATTCGCTATAAACCCAAAGAAACACAACGTTAAATATTGTCTGGATATTATCTGGGGTATTTAGTGTCTTACCGAATACACTATCTCCAGACAAGATTGAAATTTTAATGCATTTCTAATCAATCGCACTCGAGAAGAATATCACTGCGCGATGTAGTTTGCGCAAAATGTTCCATCAACTTCACTTTACTCGGAATCGAATTACCTAAGTTTTATGCGAAATCGAATTAACTGTATTTTATACGAAGAGAATAAACTTAATTTTATGCGCATCAAACCCGAATGCTTTTTGCACGATAATATCGTCAAGTGAATATCGCAGTTGATGTAATAGTTGTTAATTTGTTTCGCAGCGAGGAGTGAAAGAGAGAGAATGAGAAAAAAATGTTCGACAGTTGCACAACTATATGCTAATACATGACTACTCATCTGCATATTGAACTGAAATTTCTATATGGAATATCAACGGAGGCATATGTGATTTTCAAATGATCATTTTAATTGACTGATTGACTTCGAATAGGAAATTTAATTGACTTTAATTTCCCGGGATTGTATATTATACGATAACAATTTGTTTTAATGAGCAGAATATTTGTATGTTATTGCTCATGTCAATTAACCTCGCTATGATTTATATTCTAATTTTAAATAGTAATATTTAGTACACCAGATAACCAACAAAATAATATTCCAGAAACTGCTCACAGAAAATTCAGTAGTTCAAACCAATATTTAGTACTTCCACCATCATTTCGTTATTGAAAGAATCATCTTTTTAATTGAAAAGAACTACACAAAATGCCTGACGTATCCTTTAATTAGCCAATTGATAATTATCGACCATTTAAAAACTAATTACGAACTAAACTAAATTGAACAACTTTTAATAAATATTCTGAACGTTACAAAGTAAAATTAAATTATCCCACGAGATACAACGGCTAATGAAGCTGTACAATTTTGTGCCCTGAAATATCACATTACGATCTCTGTCCTGTCGTGGATACAGGGAAAATTTCTAAGCCGACAAACAGCTTACTCGCATTAGGTTTAACTACTAAACTTCTCAAAGCCGTTGCTATCTGAACCAGCGTCGGAGTCTTCGCCAGATAGCAAGCTGCAAATTGTTCTCAAGGCGACACTAGCGAATCGCGAATGGATTTTGTTTAACTCCAGACGTACACGTACACACTGTAGTTAGGAAGACAACTGGTTCGGTAATGGCTTGCTCAATAGGATCTCAAACGTATTATATTCCAAAGAGAGATCGTGAGTCTTCTATTTATTCACTGGTGTCAGATGACACAAAGCAATCATTTGAATCATCTCTTGTCACTTGCATTAACGACCGCAATAATATAATTCCAATGACATTGGATTTCAATATTATTCAGAATTTCTATCTAACTGACGAGTAATTAATTTCTAGGGAACTGAATAATAATTTAATAATTAATATTTACATAATGTAAATTATTATTATTATTAATTATGTAATAATTTTTACATAATCAGTATTTACAGTAAATTTTAAAAATGTAAAAAATACCTTTGAATAGGAATGATAAGGAAAGGAGAAATAGCGATCATAATTAAGGAAGCTATCTAATGAAAGATGATAGTCTTATTTCACTTTGAAGTAGGAAAAATTACAGCATATCACCTGTCTCGCCGATAAGGTATGAAACAGACGTAAAGAAGAATGATGGGAAAATCAAAGATAGGATTGTCTTACGATTGTAACTAATGGTCTCAATTTGAAAACTTGATATCATCCTGTCATTTATTATGAAAATGTAAAAATGCATATTCTCCGTCAAGTTCCACATCGAAATTTCTTTATCGCCGTGATTCGAAGAAAAGGCATCCGGTTTAATAGAAATTTTGAAAGGCAAAGTAAAATTGCTACTCTACTCCGGGAGTATGCATTTAAAGTCATACAAAATGCAAGGGTAGTATGAAACCAAAGCCTCAAATTCAAGAAGGAAGTAATTTTGAAATTGGATTTCGTCCTATAGCAAAAAGAAATAGCCTTGTTTGAACGCCAGGAGGTAGAAATTGTCGAATATCGTTTATCGTGGAGGTGAGATGTAGAGTAGAAAAATAAAGTGTACGACGGAATGGGAGGACATCAAAGGTCGTTCCATTTTGTAATTTCGATCAAAGATCCACTCCCTTCGACCTTTGGACCACCCTATACGCGGTACACAGATGCTTTGGAGACGAAGACCTGAAGGTTTGTTGGGTGTACGCGTATACTCGGTAAATTGATCCAAGATCAAAGCTGAAACAATCACAGGACCCACTTGCGCGAGCATCGTCTTCCATCCTCCTCTTTCTTCGGAGTTTCTCCTCGTGCCTCGCCAGCTTTGCCAAGGAGAAAGAGGAGGAGGAGGAGGAAGAGGAAGAGGAGGACCGTTCAGCCAGGGAGGTAACCGCGCGTGTAACTATCTATGTCTACCCTACGAGCTGCGTCCCGAGAGAGAACAAGGTTTCGACGATTCCGTCTGAAGTACTATCGCGACTACGAGGGAAACTCGATATGACTTCGGCAATGCGAATTTTACTGCTTGCGTGCAACTGTTTAGAAAAATCGAATGAAACGGGCGTTTGTTTTTCCACTGGTAACGCGACAAATTAGATGTAAACTCGTTTTCGGCTTGTGCAGTTGAGACAAAAGTGTCCTTCTCTTAATCGGAAGAGGTAAATTTCAATTGTTAGATGTTTCTGTGATCTTAAGCTGTTTATAATCAAACAACACGGAACAATAGAATTTTCTTATGAATTTGATTTGGATATTTATTAATTTAACGTAATAAAATACAGAAAACAATGAAAGAGTTGTTGAATTTTTTGCTCACGAAAGAGAAATGTTTGTAAAATGGTTATCGATGGAATTTAATAGAAACGTAGCTAAAGTTTTATTTACACTAAGTATTCGATATAATTTCAAATGAACAACAACAGTTTATCTTACTCAGTTGAACAAACTTTAGACGAAGATGAAATGTTTATATTGCAAAATGCAAATACTCTTGGGTATGAAAGAAAATTATATGCAACATTGAATGACCTATATCTTTTGTGGAGTTATAGACGAAAATGTGATTGAGTTGAACCGAGTTCTCTTCATCATCGTGGAGTGAACACAGTTATATTAACTTTTACGGATGTTTACGAAAAAGTTTTGTGCTCATACGAACTTAAGTTTACCGAAAAGGAATTTTGCTATTTTTAAATTGTCTTCACATGTCGTCAATTTCAACGTTATTCAGATTTATGGAATACCGAAAGTTTCCTTAATAAACACAATTATTCCGATATCTAGACGTTAGTTAGTGGTGGTGTCATGATTATATGAAAGCTATGCTTATAATAACGAAAACTTACAGGATTATACATTAATTTGGGGACACGCCGTGGCAGAATAATTTATGATAAGTTAAATTAGCATATAGATTACTTGCATCATGTTGTCAAGAAATTGATACGAGCTAGGCAAACATTGCTTATTACCTGATGACGATAAGAGCTTTTATTCAAATTACGTATATTTTCTAGATTAACAGCAATAATTAGACAAAACGAGCGTTAAATTTATAATCTAATTAAGGATTATATGAGGCGTCTAAATCATAATGACTATATTTTCGTCAACTATATATAGTTGACGTTTATAAGATACTTTAAAAATTATTATGACACTTTTATAAATCATTGTTTGAGTTGCTTCTAATCATATTTCAGTTATATTTTGCTTCCAATTACAAATGATTTCTGTTGAGTTAATTAAAATAGATTTGTGAAGCTTTGAAACACTAAATATTTGATGTACTCAATGCAAATAGCAAATTAGTTATTTTATGGCATCATACTCTATAAATAATGCCATTACTATAATATAAACTTATCTCATAATATAAATCACCATTTCATTTTCGTGACTTTGATAAGGCCAGCAAAATAACTGCATATGTAATAAATTAGTACGGCAAGTTCACAATAAAAATAGCTCACGCTGTTTATCACATATTAATTGTGCAATTGTGTCATTAAAATATAAAGAAATCTTATCCTGCAAAAAACTCAAACAATGATAACTGTTTATGATTTGTAAAAAAAAAAGTTAACTCTTATCAATCATAATAAAATGAAGTTTTACAATTAAAATTCTCATTGCTTCGCAAATGAATTCACTTCTGAACATTCCAAAGAATAATGGAAAAACTATTAATTTCTTGCTTTTCGAATTCTCTTGAAAATACGAAATATGATTCTCATGATTGATGATTGTTGAAAGTGAATATAACGTCACGTTAAAGCAGAAACATTCTTTGTTTAGAAATATGTACACATAAATGTTCAGAAGGGAGGACACGTCAACGCTAACTGGGGAATAAGTGGGTTTTAAAACTTGGGGTCGTTAATGGAACATGACGTCCACTCTTCGAATACAATCCGCGAATTGAAACCGCAAGTACGTAATGTGAAAGTTACGCCGAGCGAGCTCAATTTACTCTTCCAATTTCGTAATGTCGTGTTGAGTTGTTCAGTACGAAACAAGACCCCAAGAAAATTAAATTTTACCTATTAACATTCAGTTAGTCTGAGAAAATGGAACCGATTATTATTTGGGAAATTCATGTGGTACGAATGTTCTCTTTATAATTATAAGAATAATACTAACTTACGTTATAAAATGATCCGAAGAAGTATGTAAAATTCCTACCTGAAAAATAAAAAAATAAAATTCAATTAGTCTTAATCCAGAAAAAATGTTTTGTTAAAGAGCATAATTAAGGAGGATCGCAAAATAAAGTGAGTAATGCGTTCTCGTCACTTCAAAACAGGTCTCGGTTATCCATTACAAATAGTGGCTTAAATTTTCGTCATGGGTTCGGGTGATATAAGCATCAGAGCGCATTTTCTTGTTGGGACATCGTTATGACATAAGCATCATTCCCTCTTGTTCTAGGATGGATTCCCTTTGGGCGAAACGCAGGAAGGGTCTTCGCGCGTACAGAACCATTCATTAATTTCAATTTTACGGAGTTTTGCCTTCGGCTTCTCTGCCACCCCAAAGCTTTCCCTTATGCCATCATGAGACTGGTGGCTGGAGGGTAGAAAAAAGGGAAAACCTGTTCGACGCATATTAGTATGAGAATTTCAACGTCTTTGAGAGCACAAGCGAATTAAAATTATTTAACCAAACGAAAGCCGACCGAAAAGAAAATGTTCCTAATTTCACGGCAGTGCGAATCTCGTTCAGAAAAAAAAAAAAAAAAAAAAAAAAAAAAAAAA
>JABFQA010002418.1:0-11296 GCA_022817065.1 Probaryconus sp. ZL-2020 | reverse complement strand
AAGTTGCCCCACGCTGTTACTCCCCTTATTTATGGGCATTGGGGGGTGGGTTTGGTATTATTGAGTAGCTTTATTAAAAATATTGTATACCTTGTTACGACCTTGATTGTCGAACAGCGAAATTGCCACTTGATTCGTTGGGATATGGTGGTTTGACGAATGATGAAAATGTTCTCTTTGTTTTATTTAGAATAAATGTTTATTTACGACGCGGAACTCCTTTACACAATGTACGTTAGTTATAGAGATATTTAAGTTGAACTCGAGCCCTCTAGATTATTATAATATGCGAGACTCGGAGTCTCAATGACGATTGTTTACCGCTGGGGTACAATGATAAATTCGGACACTCTGAGTGCCAGGGGTATGAGCCTGCTCTGGGCTGTAGCGTATAAGCAAGGCGCGGAGCCTAAGTTCGTGATCGCGGAGATCACTTAAGAGTCGCGTCGCACAAGTTTGGTTTTCGCGTGTCTTTGATGAGTGAGTTTAGTACTTTTCAGATTAACAAACGAGTATAGCTTCGTTAACGGAACCTTGGTGAATGAGAGATTCGGTGAGTGAGGACAAGCGTGAGCCTCGCCTAACAGAACTCGGTGAGTGAGAGATTCGGTGAGTGAGAGATTCGGTGAGTGAGAGATTCGGTGAGTGAGAGCGATTAGTCTAAACCTAAGTGTTTATATAGGGCAAGATTCTATTGTTCTTAAATGGGCCATGTGGAGGATTCCACGTAAAGTATCCCTGATGGGGGTGGATCGTCAGCAAATCGTTAAAAGAGGGGCTTGAGGAGATGTCGCGTTGGTTGAGTCAACACCCATGCCCAGGCGACAATTGCATCGTCGCTATGGGAAATAGATGAAGATGCATGACTTCTCCGCCTCCTTCTTTCTAGGCGAAACCTTATCCGAGCAAGGGGCATCGCGGCTGAAGAATGTTTATACAAATGCACGTGTACATTTTGCTGACTCAAGGGTGAATCAGCCTGAGCGTGTGCTGGCACGTCTTCATCGAGGATGGCACAAATCGCGTATTAAGTGGCAGTTTTCACCGTATCATAATTCGTAACTTGTCAAACTCATGTTATACTCGGAAAAGCGCTAAATAGCGCTGTAATGCATATCCGTTCGTGATACATTAATTTATGGTTTATGAAGCTCACGTTACGCTCGGACATGAATCATGAAATGATGTAAATAGCGATTTAGTGCATGTCCGGACGAAACAACGTATTTTTCAGTTTTTTTAATTTAATATTTATTTGAAAAGATATTTTAAGCTATTCATGCTTCTATTTGATTTCTGGCGTTTGCAGCGCAATCTATCACGAATCGAAAAAAATTCTTAAATTAAAGTTTCATATTTTTTTATGTTCTATTCGAATTTCCAATAAAAAATGGGGATTGGTATTTAAGATTTCAAAGTTCCCCCAACCCACCCTCAACAATTAAACAAATTGTTACAGGCGGGTATGATGTCGTTTGGTAATAAATTTAAATAAATTTCTCTATTTAAATTTTCATTTATAAAGAATGGATGGATTATCCCTCGAGTTTCTGTGGTTTTGCACTATCTGCATGATAGCGAAATCTCCGTCTACTCGACGGAGACGAGTTGCCTGCATTACAACAGCCGTAAAGGCCGCCGTTTCAGTGAATAGATGTTCTTCAAATACTTTAATATTTTAATAATTTTATATTTATCAGGTTAATATATATAATATACTGATAAATTTTCTTTAAATAATATAAAGAATCGATGTATAATAATTTTAGATCAATTAATTAACAAAAGTTCAGTTTGACATCCTCTTAATACCTATCGAATACATACATTTTGAATAAAAATATTTATTTTCATTTTTTCCTATTACAATTTAGAAATTTTTTTATGTGTATTAAAGTACTTACATAAAATTAATTAAAAAATATTTTGTTTCCAAATATTAAGATTGGAGTAACGTGATTGTTGGAAGTATTTCGCAACATATCAATGTTGATGATGGCAGTGAAAAATCGAGACAAAATAATGAAGAAATGCTTGTTCAAGAGTTAACTCTTGCATCTCATTTAGGACTGACTGCCATAACATTCAAGCTTAAAAATATTATTGAATATAATACAAATTTTGCTAGGATTATCAATAGCAAGTTGGCTGCTGCACATTCTTATCAAGTAAACAAAATTATTAATATATAAATATACTAGGTGTATTTCTGAAACATAATTTTATATATTCTGTATTTAATATTCTAGATGTGGGTACAAGTTCCTATGGAAGACTCTTCAAAACCTGCGTCTTATTTTCGAGATAAAGACTGTACAAACGAACCAGAAAGTCCATGGGAATGGTGGAATGCATTTCGTTCAATTTGTGATTCTGATAAAAGACTTGTTCTTGCCTTAATAGTTAGTAATGACATTCCAGAAGAAGAAGAGGTATGGCTTTATTTGATTTCTTCAGAAATTGTACGGAGAAAAAAATTGGAGTTTTAGAAGCGCTATCTGTAGCGTTGGGTGCTATTCTCTAACTTTTTTTTTACTTTTTCTATGGTGTAATGAGTATTTCTTTCACTTTTGTATCGTATCATGTATAGAGAGAAAGAAATACCCATTACGCCATAGAAAAAGTAAAAAAAAAAGGTAGAGAATAGAACCCATTGTCTACACTCCGACGAATCGGAATCTATCAAATCTTGATTCGGTGTTTGTCAGCCTCCACTTTAGTGCTTGTTCTATGGGTCCCGACGATATAATAAAAGCAATTGCCTCTAATGCGATGTTTCCGCTTTTATTATATCGTTACCCTTATGGAAATAAGTTCGTCTGAAAAAGTCTGAAAATCTCTGTAAAAGTGTCATAAAATTGTCTGAAAAGATGCGAAAAAGTGCGAAAAGGTGTCAAAATTGGGAACTCGGACATTTTCGCACTTTTTCGGACAAATTTTTTTTTACAAGGGTAATACTCACAGATCTCTATTCGGAGAACTGGAAACGCCGAAAAAAAGTGAATTACTGTACACACCGAAGTGAAGATTGACAAACGCCAATTGAGGTTTGACGAACTCTGATGCGTCGGAATTTGGACAACGCCACGAGTGGCGCTTCCAGAACTTTTCTCTTAATGCGAACAATTTATGCTAAATTTTATAAATCTACATTTTGATTTATTAAGATCCCAATTGGTTTCTTTTATATTTATATTTTTTATTTATCATAGAAGACGCTGACGTATTCGTTAATATTTATTGCAATGAATTTTAACTTTGCAATTAACTATTATTATTCATGCCATAGTGATACGAATAAATAAATTACATTTATTTCTACTAATTTAATTGTACATAATTTCAAATATGTCAATAAGTATTTCCATGATTTAATTAAACAGTTTATAAATTACCCTAAAATAGAAACTCCAAAATGGTTATCCAACAAGTAACCCTACGGAAGTGTGATTCACTGAGAAAATGAAATCGTTAAAATAACGGTATTCAGAGTAACATATGCTGCAATTATCTCAGATGTAACTATTAGATACCTTTAAATTATAAATTGACGCATTTGCTATGGTTGAAGTAAAATTCCCAGAAAAATTCGAAAAATATTCTGAATTCAAATATAATTCAAATATGGCTAATGCAATTTAATAGCATATATTGTTCATAATTAATAGTTTCTTCTCAAACAAAGTTGAATGCCCAATAAATTCAATTTTATATGGCATTCTTCTATATATTCAAAGAAAGTTAGCTGATACCAACTAAAGTCGCAAAGTGAAACATCGTACTCTTAACCCTTTGTACTTACACTGGGTGATTACCACCCAGTGAAATTCATTAATTTCCATAAAATTGTCAAATTTTAGTAAACTTTATTAATTTTTTTACGTACCAAATATGATACATTTTTTCTCAAGTACACCAGCAATCGTACAATTTTATATAACAATACGAGAGGCTGGCTTAATTAGAAAAGTTGGTTCAAAGATGACCCCAAACATTTAATAGCTTGATCATCTAAGCCTTGACCACCACGACAATAAGTTCAGAATGAGCGTAGTTTTTGCATTGCATAATTACATGTTTTACTATTAACTTGAGAAGAAATTAATAGTTTTGTGACCAAGAATTAAACCGTTGAATTTAGAAACAATCTTGTAAATGTAAAATACATTGTTCTAACAGAGAACAACCTCCTTGAATGAATTTAAAAATTGACTAAACAAGAATACTTGAAATGTATTATAAATTCATCTTTTGGATTCGTCGCCGAGAAAAAAATATAAAATTTCACAATTAATTTCTAATGTCAGAATATCAACATTTTTATTTCGCATACTTTTTTGCAGTTTTTTCAATAAAAAATATGTTTATTTTACTATACAAATTAAAGAGGAACTTATTTTCTTATTCCTTAGCAAGAGAATTAAAAAAATTTAGTTCATACTTATTTGAAAAGTAAGAAAATTATTTTTTTTTTTAAAATAGATATCTCGCTAGACTACACTGTAACCGGCACCAACCGGAAGTCCTTAATTTAATTAATTATAAATTTGGATTAAGGCTAACGTCTAATCATTAGACGTTAGCCTTACAATATAACTCTGCCTAATGCACTGAGGCCTGCTCCCAATTGGTTTTGTATTAAAGTTTGGCATTTGTCTTTTTTGAGACAATGCGCCCATAATGCCTACTTTATTTCTGGGGTTAAGGTTGACGCTTTTGTGATCATGCAATTGCTATTTGGGGGATACTTTTTTATGAGCTCTTGTCTTTTTTCTTTTTTTAGTCCCTTTTCTAGTATTTTTTTCCATCTTTCAACAATTCCTTTGTGTATGTCAGGTCCCTTGTCTTCATCTATAGTTGGATCATCTCTTAGGAGATTTAATAAGTCACTTTCATCTTGGCGTTCTTGGTCACTCTTCTTACTTTTGTTTGAACTAGTTGTATTCAAACTTGTGCTAATATCCTCTGGGTTTGCTTCTGTGTTTGTCTCAGGTTCGAGTTGGGGCTCGTCTGGGCTTCCTGAGTGACTGCGGCACCAATTTTGCCTCATTCGTCTTCGTTCATAATGTCCGTTATCGTCGTAATAACTATGTTTATAATTTTCATAATATTCCTCGTGTTCTCTGCGGGAGTCATGAGGATATCATTTAGGATGAGGACTTGAAAATTGACAGTCCCGTCTATAGTAATCGGAGTCGGAATCGTCCGACAGGGTTCGTGTTTTTTGGATACCTCGTAGGTAACAAACATTTGGCAAGTGCCCCTTGCTGTTCCTCGCGGATTATCTTTTTCATAACAATAGGCGCCTCGCGGGTCATAATCATAGTGTCTAATGCCACGTGGGTCACCCTCATAGTAATCTCCATAGTGAGTCGTGTCTCGCGAGATAGAAGGATTTCTTATCGCACCACGCGTATCTCGATTTTTATAATCTTTGTTTTTCGAGCGACTACGTCTTTCGATTCGGTCTGATCGTTTACGCGAATTTTTTCCGATGGGAAGAGTCTCTGCTCGATGACGACGAGCTGGTTGATGAGCTCAGTGAAGAACTTGATGAGCTTCGTTTGCGTTTTTTCAGAATTTCCGTGGTCTTATGAAGGTTCGTAACCTCACTTTTTTCGATCGGCTTTGATTTCTGAGCGTTTTCGTCTATATTAGATTGATTATCATCTTTTGATGATTTGTTGTTTTTATTTTTTTTTGTGTGATCTATGGCGGCCTTAACAGCCCTACGCCAATTACAGTGCTGACTATTTATATTATCGGCACCACCCCTTACGGGAAGTTCCAGCTGGGATCCTCAAAAATATTAACATACGAAACTAATAATCAAACACGTTTCAATCATTTAATCGACAATTACATTAAAGCCCGAACCGGATGGAGTATACAATCCAACGAATATCGCAATATAAAAAAGATCTCGACTATACCGATGATTGATCCGGCGTACTCATACCTCTAATCCATTTACCTTAGCAAAATCAAAAAGAGCTTTATAGATACCAATATTCCCCGAAAAGGCCAAAGCATGAATATCCCTATCAAATTCAGGATCTATTTCATATAACTTTATCAATAAATCATCTGATTTATTACCCAACTCCCGACAATAGAAAAACATATGATCAATATTCTGTTCACTCATCCCACAATGGCATAATTCATCTTCAACAATATTCTTTTTAAATAGGTGTTCCGCACATTTCACATGACCAGTTCTAATTCTAGAAATAAAACAGATTAATTCTCTACTAATTTTGATTTTACTAAACCACGGAAGACTCAACACCCTATTATCTATTTTTTCATAATATTTCTTACCCTTGAATTGAAACTGATTATTAAGAAACAATCTTGAATTAGCCTTCATAGAATCCTTAAAAATTCCATAAACATCCTGAGCGTGAACAGATTTTATACTAATTACATCCAAGTTCAGAGAATCTCCAGCTAGAGCATCAACTATTTCATTGCCTGTGATACCGCAGTGACTAGGAACCCACATCAGCCGAACATCAACTCCAGACGAGATAACTTCATCAATCATTAATTTGAGATTGTAAATACAAACTCTCAAATTCCCTTTTAAATCCAAATTATACAAGGCTTTCAGAACACTCATGGAATCAGTGACAATCAAAACCCTGTCAATCTTGTAATCAATGACAATATTTAAAGCTCTCGAAATAGCGAACGTTTCTGCAGAAAAAATATTATACAGGTCATTGATTCTAAAAGACTGTTTAATATCAAGACTGGGGCAATAAACACCAAAACCAGCCTTACCAGCATTTCTGTCAACTGAACCATCAGTGAAGATTAGTACATGATTAGCAAAATTTTTATTTACAAAACTGTCAAAATTTTTGTTAGTTTTCGCTTTCAGATTCTTAGAAGTCAAAATTTTTTTTTTAGTATCAGGAATAAGTTCGTAAGCAGAAGAAAAGTCTATACACTTTTCAAGATTCAGGAAACGCAGGTTCAAATTGAAGTTGAGATAACCAGGATGTTGATACACAATCAAATTCTTCAAATATTTGTCAATCAAAAACTTAGTATCAATAATATTATTTACAGCCACCCTACCATTAAGACATAAACTGTTCCGCTCCCTTTCACTATTCAAGATTACCTCCCTCACCAAATGATGTTTGGATGCCATGACTTTTGTAATGTATTTTTTAGTAAGGTATAATCTACGCTCCTCCAATGTAGGCTCCCCAGCCAAATCTAGTAGAACATTAGTAGGTGTTGTACACATAAGTCCCAAAGCTATTCTAATAGCTGCAAACTGAACCCTATCCACTTTCGTCTTATCCGTCCTTGAGCAACCATTATATAACTGGGAACCCCAATCAAGTCTGGATCTAATTAATCCTCTATATAAAAGCAAGACTATACTTGGGTGAGCCCCCCATTTTATAGAAGAAATAACTTTGAGGACATTCAAAGATTTTTTAGCACTTTCGACAATAAAATTAACGTGGGAACTCCAATTCAAATTATACTTTAAAATAAAACCAAGATATTTAACTTTATCAACCAATTCAATTTCACTACCAAATAACTTCACTTTATCAATAAGGTTTTCGTAATATATCCTTTGATTATTTCTTGCGAATATACACATCTTTGTCTTACCTACTGAAATCTTTAGCAATTTCTGATCTAGAAAAGCATTAATTCTACTCATAGCCTCCTTCATAATTCGAGAAGTATCAACATCATCCGCATACTGTAGAATTTTGACCCCATCCGGTAAACAAGTGTGAATTTTTCTAAGATAAAAATTAAACAATAACGGGCTCAGGATAGCACCCTGAGGTAAACCCTTCGTTGTCATCCTGTGGCCAAGATTATTACCTTCGCCAAAGGCAGTCAGATTTCTTTTCTTGATCAAATCGAATATCAAATTAGAAATTTTCACTGGCAGCCCTGATCTCCATAACTCCTTATATAACAACAAAGGGTTGACATTGTCATATGCCCCCTGAATATCTAAAAAGATTGCACAAGTTTTTTCTTTATTATTTATCTTATCTCCAATTTCAGTCGCAAAAGTAGTAACTGTGTCCAAACATGATTTGCTTCTCTCAAAGCCACTTTGATAAGAAGGGATTATCTCATTTCTTCTGATCCACCATTCTAATCTTCTGTGAATAATTCTTTCAAATAATTTGGAGAAACAATTTGCCAACGAAATAGGTCTATATCCCTTATTCTCGGGTTTAGGAATAAATATTACAAAATAATCTCTCCATGAATTCGGAATTTTATAATCAGACACAATTGATTCAAAGAAATCCAAGATTTTAGTATGAACCTCAAATGGTAATAACTGAATCACCCGATAATTTATAAGGTCCGGACCTGGAGCCGAGTCCTGCCTAAAAGAGTAGAGAGCATTACGATATTCCTCAAAAGTTAACTTTTCCTCAAAAATTTCGTTAAATACTGCAGAGTTTGGTTGATGGTCGATCAAATGTCTATCCAAATTTCTCTCAATAATATTATTCTCAGCTATTTTATCGAAGGCTTCATTAAACTTAGACATATCCAACACATTACTATTAATTCTAGAATTAGAATTATTGAATTTCTTCTTAAAGTTATTTGCAGTTCGATAAATCGAAGAGATATTCATAGATGAGTGCATGTTACTACAAAATTCTCTAAACTTATTTAAACTTATCTTCTTCAATTTTCTATGGTTCTCTCTTTCTGTCTCATAAAATCTCACCTGATTTGCAATAGAATTATTCTTCTCATACTCATTAAAAAGTAAGCGATTTTGATCTTTTAGGTTTTGACAGTCAGAGTCCCACCAATAACTCTTGATATGTTTAAACACCCTAGACACCTCAACCAACTTAGCACCTGACTGGATAGCTATATTTCTGATCTCATTCAAGAAATCATCATAATTCTCCCTACTAATTGAGGGGAATTCGATCAAAGATTTACTAAGATGCTTAAAAGCAATCGAATCCATGAGCCTAATATCCAACTTGGGTCTTGAACTAATGAAACGTTCCAACTCTCTATTCATTGACATCAATATCGGATAATGATCACTACCATGTTTATAATCAAGCACTTTCCATGATAGTAAATTTGCAACATCCGGGGAAGTAAACGTTAAATCCAAAACAGATCTAGTGAGCAAATCTTTGGATGACCAAGTGAAAGATCCGTCATTTTTGCATATGAAGCCTCTACCAGAAATAGCCTGTTCGACCAATCTACCTTCTCTATTGTCCCTATCGCACGAACTCCAAGCTTTACTCAATGCATTGAAGTCACCACAAATTATCGGATTTACAAAATTATTCTCACAATAACCAAAAAAATACTCCCAAAAATCAGGATCCGTATGTTTATTCAAACTATTTCCTCTAGGTGGGCTATATACCAAAATAAAATCATATGCATTATCACCGTCAAAGAATATTTTAACAACTAGTATTTCCACCAAATTATCCTCACATCTCGATATGAAAAAAGAGTGTTCTCTATCCTGACAAGCAAACTTAAGGTCTTTATGAATCAGGAAAGCAATTCCGCCACCCGATCGTATATCCCTTTCTCTTGAGATACAGTTAAAGCCTCTAAAATTAAAATTATTATCCTTTTTCAAAAAAGTTTCTACAAGACATAAGATTTTAGGATCATATTTCATCAGCAATGATTCCAAAGAATGAATTTTATTATTAATTGATTGGCAATTCCATAAAATAATATTAACAACCATTACAAAATAAAAAAGGTTAATTTATGAAAACATAGAAAGAATATTGTTTAATCAAATCTGGAATCAATATTACTAATAAAACGAGCACTGAACATGTATTATAAATCCTCAAATCCTTCAAATCTAGAAGAATCTAAACTTTCATCATCGCAAACCGAACGATCCAAGCTATCTATATCCTCATTTATAATCTGCTCATTATTCTGTGTATCAAAATTATCATTTGGAGTCTTCTTAATCTTTCTATTTTTAAATATTAAAGGATCATCAGAACCTTTATTATCAACAACTTCATCAGAAAATTTTCTTTTAATAGTAGCAGTCTTGGATTCCAAATCCATGGGCACCTCTGAAGCTTGACTTTCATCTATCATAGTTTTCCCATTTGACCTAAGTCTCGAATTTCTAAGAAAATCCCTTCTCTCCTTATTTTCTAAAATTCTTTTCTCTTTTCTTTCTTTAATGAAGCTCTTTTTAATTCTTGCTAAATTAACAAGCTGTTGCATATCAATTTCATTTCTAGTTACATTTGCATATCCCCTTTTTTTCACAGGAGGAACTCCATCATTTTTCTTCAAAATATCAAACGCTTCCCCACGATCCACGTTATGCTCTGCCATAACTTTCTTCACATCCTTGTTAAAAATCAGGACAGGACAGAACTTATCAGTTGCGGCATGTTGAAGGTCATCCAATTTCTGCCTCACACAATTAATACATTTATAAAAACCAGACTGACATTCTCTAGATGAATGACCTGATTCAGCACATTTTGCGCATATTCGTTGCTTAGCACTTCTACCAGCATCCCGACAGAATTTCTCGATGTGACCAAAACGGAGACAGAAATTACAACGCTTTGGATTCTCAATAAATGGATTCAAAAAGACAGTTGCCATCATGAAGGTGGCCTTTTCAGGAACCTCTGTAGTTCTAAACTTAATCTTAAAGTTTCTAGAGTCAGCAAGTCTACCCTCACCAACTCCATTCCCAGGCGGGACCCACCTTTTCATCCTCTCCACACTAACAACCTCTGGAAATTTCCCCATGCCTCTATATGGACCTAACCACAACTTAACTTCCTCTACTGAAATAGATGAGTCTTCAATTCCAGAAAGGACAAAGGTCTTAAAAATCTTAAATTCGGGGATGTACGCTTCCCACTTTTCTTCCTTAATAAACTTGTCAATCCCATTGAAATTTTCCACAAATCCATTAGCCGATTTGAAGTCACCAAAAAAAATCTTATATCTACCAATACCTGCACTCCTCAAACCATACCCCTCCTTCAAAGAAGGGTTCAAATCCTCAATCTGCAATAATCTTTTTGCTACCGTAAATCTATTGATGTCCTCCGTGGCTTCCTTCCCACTTCTCTCAAAAAAAACTAAAAACGGCTCTTTGTGGCCATGATCATATCTAAATGATTTTCTATTATCAAAATTATTCTCACGGATAGCTATTGTGAGATGAAAATCTAAAATCAACTCAAAGTAATATTAATGCTGAACAAAAACAAAAACAAAAAAAAAAAAAAAAATT
>JABFQA010002417.1:0-11298 GCA_022817065.1 Probaryconus sp. ZL-2020 | reverse complement strand
GACTTAGGCTCCGCGCCTTGCTTATACGCTACAGCCCAGAGTAGGCTCATACGCCTGGCACTCCGAGTGCCTAAATATATTCTTGTACCCCAGCGGTGACGAAAAGACATTGAGACTCCGAGTCTCACATTTTATTATTAACATTTAAGGGCTCGCGTTTAATTTAAACATTGTACTAAAATCGCAACATTGTGTAAAGGAGTTCAGCGTCGTGAAATAAAGATTTAATCTAAATAAAGAAAAAGAACATTTTAATATTTTAATACCAAAACACCATTTATCCCATCGAACCAAGTGGCAATTTCGCTGTTCGACAAATCAAGGTCGTAACAGCCAGTAAAATTTTGGCGCTGCGTACAGGATTCATTTAAATTGCCACGGATAAATGGTGATTGTGTTTGAGTGGGGAAACAGCTACACCATCTTCCCAGCTGAAAAGAATCAACGAGGAAAGCTGCAACGACGACAACCATTGTCGACGATCCAAGAAAGACCATCAACCTCGACCGAGGAACTGCAGACTTTGACAGCGCTCACGATACCAGATAACTACAGGGAAACAGCAACAGGAAATCAGCGAGTAAGCAGTGGAACCAGCGACAGCAACAGCGGAAGCAGCAACAACAACTAACACCAGAGACATCAACAGATTCGGTGAGTGAGCATATCATCATACCATTTGTAACAAACTAAGAAATTTCGAAGATAAAATAAAAAACAGAAATAACAAAATAACGTAAAGAAAAATATTAGACACACTGACATTTAAAATCACGGCAATTGCAACCAAAAATAAATCCTTGAAATTTCTCATTAACGCTGTCAAAACTTGACTCAAACTGGACGACAACGAAACAAATAACTCCGGCGAGGAGAATCCTAACGAACATACTAGCGATTCCCGTAGTGATTTAAATAATCAAAACAACAATTTATCAGAGTGCGCGGAAACAAATCACTTTGCTAAAGCATTAAGTGACTTACGGAAAATAAAAACTAAATTTAGCGAAATAGAGCGGAAAGTTAGTGAAAGCGAATTAGAAAGTGAACAAAATATCGAAGAAGAAACCAACATGCACCTTGCAGGAACCTCGTACACGAGCGAGGATACGCCTCCCGCTACACCGCTAGTCCGAGGCACCCTTAAGGCTCGCGACGGTCACGATGCAGTGCCAATTTTTGACGGGAATAGCTCCAACATTGACGAATTCTGTAGGCGCGTAAAACACATTTCAGATAGTTTGAAACCCGAAGAGGAACAAGCTTTTATTATCTTATTAGGATCAAAATCGACAGTGGAAGCCCTAGAGCATTATCATAGAAACCTAAGAAATTATTTGACAATCGACACTCTTGTCGACGATTTTAAACACAGATTTAATGACGGGCGCGACACCTCACAATGGATTGCGCGTATCACATACGAACAAATGCGCGACACTGAACAATAAATAGTTTCGGATCTAGGCTGGAAAGCCATGTTTACCACGCGAAAGCTAACATAGATAGCAACGCAGAATTACAAGATGCAGAAAGAATGTCCAGCAAACAACAAATAGATAAAACGGTGTTAAGCCAATTCTTGAGAAAACTGAAGCCAAGCATAGAAACGCGAGTGCGCGTATCCCAGCCGAAGACATTAAGTCAAGTGATAGAAAATGCTACGCACGCCGAACGCGAAGATTCCGATTTCGCCAGTGACGATAGATCACTCGACAATTACAGCGCGTTAAAACAAATTAAGGCTTCTCAAAAACAATCCAAAAATTGCATGATACATGGCAAGTGCTCAAATGCCACCGATGAATGCCACATCGTAAGACAATTTGTCATGAACGCTAACTGCATAAACGGCCCAAACGCCCCCCGAAACTTCTCTTTCAATCAACAAAATTACCAAGGGTTCCAACGCCAAAACGATAATTATAGACATTTTTCATACGCTAACCAAAGACAATTCCCGCGATACCAAAATCAGAATAATGCCTAACGATTTAATCAAGGAACAAACAGGGGCCCAAACGGCCAAAACTTTCAAGCATTTCGGAATAATTTCAATTCCAACAAATTCAATAACTGGCAAAATAACGCTCCTAACAATGTAGGGAGTCAAAGAAACATGCTGAATCAGCAAACGCGATCAAATCCCTCAAACGACAGAAACCAAAACAACTACCGTAATTCAAAACCGCCTGATAACCCGAACATAAGAAACAACCAAGCGAACGTGCGAATGACTCACACCGACGAGCAGCCGTTAAACTCCGAGGCGGCTCGGCGCGAAAACGCCCCGCCGAGCCAACCTGTAACACGCGTAAACGATATTTCAAAGCCGCGATATGCCTACAAGGAAACAGAGTAGTAAAATCATCAACAATAGAAATTCGAGCCCCAGGTATCAGAAACATTTACGCTAAACTCTTAATCGACACTGGAGCCGAAATAAATTTAATTGACATTAAAACTTTAAAAGAAGAAACTCCAATTGACACAAACATTATATTCTTATTACATGGCATAGGCCACGGCGACATTAATACAGTAGGAGAAGCCATGATAGAAATGGTCCGCAGTATGTATGCTAGTACAGAAATTATCTTCACCATAAGTAGAAACCCAATCCCTTTAAACCACATGAAAGAATTTCATGATAGAACGAATCAAGCTGACTCCGCTAAATCACGCTCCACGCGTAACGAACAACAAGGGTGTCCACTAATACAGACACAAGACCTTCCAATAGCTCCCACGAACGACGGCGAAGACGCAATTATGCGCTCCGATTATACGCGCTCACCCGCTAGAAGTGACAAAATACAGGGTAGCCACGAAATACGCAGCATGGGTACAGGTACCCTAGTAAAAATTGAATCTAGGCCCTAGATAGGTTAACCCGTATTTCTGTCTAGGTCCTATATAGGTTATGACTAGTTTCAAATTGGGCCCTTTCTAGGTATGTAATGCTTCGCCCATATAATGCCCGTATATGAAAGCCTGTACGTACCTTAACTATTACCAAGGTGGGTATACATAGATACTTACTGAACAAAATATTTAACCTAGGCCCCATATAGTTTCGCCCGTACTTTCTTCTAATGCCTTTAAAGGCCCTGACTGATTTGTCATAAGGCCCTATGTAGGTATTTCACGTATTCCAATTATCTACCTATATAGGAAAGCCTACTCGGGCCCAAAACATCAACAAATTATGCGTGGTAATAAAAGGTGTTATAAAAGGTATAATAAAAATAATAATGTTAAATAACATTAGGATATTTATTAATGATATTTAAGTATAAAAATGAACAATATATTTGCTTTACATATACTTAATATAAATAATATTAATTGTGCATTCGATCAGAACGTCCACTTTCCCAATCTTTAGCATTAGTCAAAGCCTGACCTAATGCTGCATCAAATGTTGACGTGTCAGTATTTGTGAATTTTCGATTAATTGAACCTAAAAAATATACAGAAATGTTAAATTATTATTGTATCAGTAAACATATTTTTATTGTACATTTGTAAATTATATTCTTACTATAAAGAACTTTGTAGAGATGTGTTTTGTTGAATACTTGTTTTTCATTTTTTTTTCCTGCTCTTTTAACCACAAATAATTGGGCTACTTCTTTCTTCAAAAAGAGTCTTAATACTCTGGGCAGACTTCGAGATAATGAATCTGACATAGAGAGATAAGCAATTTGAATCTAAAAATAATAAATTATTATTTAATACAATTAACGAATTTTGTACAAAATATCTTAATATATATTCATCTATTAATATAATATATAAATAATATTTATAATTATTACAATATTGTTTTTAAAGTCTTCTTTGGTTTCCAGAACTTCATTGAACATTTGAAAATGCTCCATAGTTTTACAAGGTAATGTGATTTCATATTTGTTAGCCAAATCATTTATATCAGCGTATTTTAATACAGAATCCACATTCTTTATCAGATCTATTTTATTCAGTTTATTATCAATAGATGTACAAATCTGTTTCAAGCTGTTTATTTCAGCACTTATATTTATCATCAATTCTAAACATGTAATTTTGAATGTCTTTATATCATTTTTCAATATTTGAAGATTACGTTCAAACACTGCACTGCCAGTAGAATCTAAAAAATGAATACATTAATATTAAAAATATTTTAATAAAAATTAAAACAAGTGTCATATTTCATAGTATTTACCTGTAAATGATGATTCTGCCTTTCTGGATTGTCGTACAGATTCAATCGATCTTGACTTATCTAAAGATTTATCAAATTCTGAAAAGAAATATCTTTTTAATATTAAAAGTAATATTTACAACTATTATAAATCTTTTTTTTTTTATCTTAATGTATACCTTTAAATGTTGATTCTGTTTTTTTGTATTGTCGTGCAGATTTAGGAACTGACTTGTCCAACAATGTCATAGAATCTGAAATTTTTTTATTTGAAATTATGTAGGTATAAATTATATTATGTAAAGTAAAATTTATGTTTAAATTAATATAACTATGCATCTCTCACCCTGTTTCTTGGATTTATGCTTAGGAGATTCTATTATTTTTGCACCTATATAATAATTCAATAATTAACAAATTAGTTATTGTAATTCAAAAATCAGTGATAAATTGTGGGAAAGTAGATTAAATATACAACAATTGTTCAATAAATTAATATAAGTATCAAAGAGTAAAATTTATAATAAAGAACATTAATATGACTAGAAATTTACTCATATATAGGATAATTGAAAATAAATGGCCAGTCAATTCTACGACAACTTGGAGACTCTTGACGACTCGCAGACTCTTCAACTACTCGAAGACCAATTGGCCATTTTTTTTAATAACCCTGTATAACTCTTACACTAATTTTGAAATAATTCACTCACGTTTTTTTGGTATATAACAATCTGTTGGAGAAGTATCAGATGAATTCATAGATTCATTTAAATCACTGGAAAGTATCTGGTTACGAATAACGTCATCATCGTCTTCATCATCGTTGTCATCATCGTCTTCAGCAGCAGAAAGTATTTTAGATGTTGATGGCAATTTCATAAGTTCAATTATTTGATTATCATTCTGTTTTACACTCTTAAATTTCAATTTTTTTTTTATTTCATTAGCAGTAACTTTTGATGAACTTTCAGAATCTGTTGTAAAAGCGAACCTATTCGTACTTAAATGTTCCAAACGTTTAAGAGCTTCTTCGTAAGTATCTGTAAATTTAATATTAATAAAATAATCATAATTTTATTTAAGCAAACTTAATGTTAATATTATATATATAAGGAAATAGTAATATGTTTTACGTTACATTTTTTTTACTTTTCTTAATCATTAATAACATTTTCAATGTCAAAGTAAATGTTATATATGTTCGATTTTTAATATAAAAAAAATTTTTTAAATAATTATTATTTTGTATTCAGTCTAAAATAAAATTTTTCTTCGCATTTTTTATATCATTTAAAATTTGAATAATGTATAATAAAAGGTGTATATTAATTTTTTGTTTCATAAATTAAACTTACTAGCTCCACCCCTGATTTCAACCTCATAAACAGGCCATGATTCTGGAGGTTTGATTCGTGCCTGTATGAACCCTTTTAATAAGTCGAAATCATCCGAAGTATATTCTTTCTTGTCCAACGATGATGGTTCCAAAAATTTCGTTGTCATTTTATCATCTTCATAAGATAACCATGTTGTCGGGACTAAATCGTATAAAATTTTTCCATTGCGTTTTTCATTTTGAAAAATAACGATGGAATATAAATATTTGTCAAATGACGATGATTTAATGTTTTTCTTGGACTTCTGCGTTTTTTTAGAACTCATTTTTTCCTGTAAAGAAATTGTGCCATTGTCATTAAATAATAACTACAATTTTAAATAACGAACAAATAATTACTTTGCATATAAGTTACATAATTTGAATATGATAGAATGGTAAATTTGTTATTTATTTCTAAATATATAAAAATAATTAACAGTTGAAAAAATATGTCTACTAGAAGTATAAAATTATATTATAAAGATGTTAAAAAAAATCATTTACACACAGAATCAGATAAATATATAAATAAATAGATAAATGTTGCTTACTTGCTGAAACAGTGTTCATAAAATGAATTAGAACTTTTTCTTGTCGTCGAAAAAATCAGTGACGAATAAAATCGTTTAATAATGCAAAATTTCGATGCACGCTGTTAAAAGAATAATTTTCTCAGCAAGGTCAAACATATATTGAACAAACGTATACTCTAAACAAAATTTTTTTCATATGACCATGTGAAGATAGTTTTTCATTCAGAGCTACCAATACCATAACATCATAACCTGTCTTAGAAAATCATTTTGATAAATAAATGGCGCGATTTTTAAATTTTAACGTACATCAAATTTAATTACATCAAACACAACTACAAATACTTAAGCAAAAAAAAGTTCATGCATAACAGATTTGTAATTAACAAATTAGTTTATTATTGTACAGTTATTTACAGTAATTTATGCATTATCAACTGTCAAGAGAAATATTCTCATTGTCTAAATCCCATTGTAATTATTTTTTCATAAATTTATATTAATTTGATTGATGAATTTTATTCTAGAATCTTTTTAAATATTATTGTACTTCATTGATATTGTTAAAATTAATTATTTATGAAAAAAATTGAATAACGAACAAATTGAATAAATTGCATTAATTTTTAATTTAATACATAAATTTCAAACAATTACATATGTTATAATCAATAAATTACTATAATAATATTAAGTATTTAATGTTGAAAAATTAAGTTACAGATATATAAATATATAATTAAGAATAAAAACATATTTGTAATATTTAATTAAATAATAAATAATGTCTTACAACTCAATCTAATGAAGAAGAGATAGAACAATTTGATTCTCCTTGGTGTCTTCACACGTTGATAGGAAAAGCAATTTATTTTCAACATCAGATAGAGGAATATTACATCTTTGCTTTTTCATATTATTATTAATTTCCCATATTCCTATCATTCGTGAGTCAAGAGGATAATCATAAAACGAGTTAGTCAAATTCAGCTGTTCTCCAAAAAGATGAATATTCTCAGGACTAACATCTGTTCCAAAAATTTCAATTTTATCTATGAAAAAACATACATTTTTTTTTATTAAAACTATATTGTTTGGATACTGTGTGGTCAACGTGTATTCTTTATATTTTATTTTTAACAAATTCCGTAAGTCATCTTTCTGTCTTTTCAAAATAGTTAATAATTTAGGTAACTGTGTTTTATTACCCAGTATTTTGTATTCTTCTTCTAATCGTCTAGAAACTTGGGCAAGAGGATTATTTCCAGATCTAACAAGTCTTTTTATTTTCCCAAGTAAATTCTCAAACGGAAAAGCAGTTATCATGGATAAATTACAATTCATGTTGAGGACGTCATCAGTCAAATGCAATAAGTTGTGGAAATTCATGGTTTGACTGGATTTTCCATACAAATATTTACAAAGATGAAAAAATCTTTTCAAGTATAACTTTGCAAGCTTATGATATTTTATTGCCAAATCTTTAGAACATAAAATTCTACAAGAGGCATGAAAGAGAAGGAAATGGTCATATAATCGTTTAGGAATTAAACCACGTAAAACAAGGGGCCCACAGTATAGCAAAATGAACCGAAATTCTGTAGCTTTCCAGTGCATTAAAGTTTTTGGTGAACGTGGTTTGCGTTCAAATTCAATAGATACTTGATTTTTTAAATTGGCAATTCGATTCGATAAAATTTTTTTATTTGTATATCCAAGCCTTGAAACTTTGTCTCCGACTAACCAAAAACTCAATAAAGTCTTCATCACGCCAAGACAACATAAGTGCATAAAGTCCAATATGAAAGATTTTACCATATCAATTTTTGGATTTATGTTTACTAATGGACTTTCATTAACATGGTGCTCTTGTTGGGATTGCTTACGAAAATTAAAATCGTCTCTCTTATCACCTTTGTTAGAGAAAATGGTACGACCATTAATTCTCTGACCTTTTGTTGAACAACGTTCACAAGAGAAATAACCCATGTGTCCTTTTGTACATTTTGAGAAAGAACGAGCTGGAGTGTCGCAAATGAAACATTTAATTTCAAATGAAAAATGTTTTCCCGAAACGAAAATGCCATTGTTTAAATAATCGTTGACTTCTTCAACAAATTCTCCAAAAAATATATTCAAATCTGGAGGTTTTCCAGTACCATAATAAATTGCCACTATGAATGGTTCGAATATGTCTGGTGTGTAATGAATTTTACAAGCTATAGTCCAAAAATGTAAAATACTTCCACGATATAATGGCAATCCATCAATATTAACTTGAATTTGTATTTTATTAGACTTAAAAAGGTCAATATTTAAACACCGTTCAAGACCTTTTTTGATTGTGTAGTATACAAATTCATACGCTTCACCATTACTGTCCTCGAAAATTTTAATATCATATAAAGTTTTGTTGGTTTCTAAAAAAGTCACTGCTGTTTTGGGAAGTTCTGGAAGGAGTGGATTTATAATGCACAAAAGTTGTGTTAAATATTTGTGCTTTATTTGACTTTCTATAGCCCATGTTTTTAAATTCTTAACGATATCCTGGTTGCTGTTATCAACTGATTTTCCAGTATCATAGGAGCAATCGTAATATTCAATATCGTTGTCAGAATCACTGAATTCTTCAACACTATAATAATCATCGTCGCTATCAGTATGAGCACAATCGTCATGATCATAAAAATCATAATTTAAATTATTTTCCTGAACCAATTTATCTTCAGAAAAATCATCGCTTTCAGGAATAAAAGCATCTTCATACAAATAATTTGTATTGGCAATTAAATTATTGTCCGTTTCTTTACTTGATGTTATTTGTTCATCAACATCAGGAAGAAAGTCTGAAATTATAATAAATTATGTTAATGTACATTATAAAACATTGTTTATCGTAATATTAATATTTTAATACAAAATTTCGTAACTAATAAAAAATAAAAATATATAAAAAAAAAATAAATTTATTTATAAACACACTGAGAGAAAAATTGGTAAAATGATGACATAACCATTAATTTTTTCTCTGTGTAAATAGTTTATTATATAATATTGTACTAAACATGCTGTAATATTAAGTTACCTGGTTCCAATAAATAATTTGCCGTAAATTTCTTTTTGAAGCGATGTTTATTTACACGAAGTCGATTTTCCATGTTATTTTGGCACCAGCAAATCTTAAGTTTTAATATAAATGCAAGATAAGAAAAAAAGTTTTAAATTTAATAAAAATAAAAACCTTGTTTTTTGTCAATAAACAAATAAATATAAAGTAAATATAAATGTGATAGCACAACTGCAATAACATTAAATTTCCTTTAAACCCATAATGTGATATTTTGTCTAATATAATATAACTATAAATATCCGTTGGTGGCGCTGTCGTCGCAGTCATTATTGGTTAAATTCCACTTATGAACATCTACAGGCCCTATATTACTCATTTCTAGGGAAAACAGTGTAAGACCTATCATGGTCCAATGTAGTGCCAAGTTTCAGCCTTTATAGGTATTTACTGGGCAAGGCATTACATTCATATCTAGTACCCGTAAACATTGTCTATATAGGCCCATTGTAGTTTTGCCTAAATAGGTAAAAATATATTTCCCCTTTATAGGGCCAATCCAAGTTTCCCCAGATATATTTCAATAACAGGGGTTGCCTTTTCAGGGCCCAAGTTCAATTCCGGGCATGCCTGAATAATTTTTACTAGGGTAGCGACGCTACAAGACAGGCAGATGCACAGCGCACACCCGCTAGAATGATCGACGGCCATCACTCGTCCGACATGAGTATAGACGAAGGTACAGTGCAAGACTCGTTGAACGCTTGCCCCCCTCGCCTTTCACCACCACTTGCTCTAGACTCTAGCTCGCTGGACGGCAACACATATAACATGCTGACCGAATCACAACATAACATTCTTGGCGAATATGACAACATGATATTCTTTTTAACTAAGGATTGCGATACGGAAACAAGCGTGATGAAGATTTTAATAGAAAAGGAGATTTTTGACATACACATTTTGCAGACAGAAAAGCCACAACTGGGAAATGTGGTAATGAGTAAAAAGGGAGAGTTGTACTATTTTGGACTGGTAATTAAAGAGACAGCCAGCGAGCCCATGTCACATCAAGCGCTTATCGCGGCATTGACTACATTACACGCTTTGATAAAGAAACATAAACTCAAAGATTTTATTTTACCTTATGATCTAGAAATACTAAACACCAGTAACTGGCGAAAAATTAAACGTGCTATTTACGACGAATTTAAAGACACAAGCTACACGTTTACATTATGTAAAAGAGAAATAAAAGTCCCACCACAAGAAATGAGAATAGAAATAATAAAAGAATATCACAGTTCCGCCACAGGAGGACACAAGGGAGTTTACAAAACATACTACCGAATAAAAAACGACTTTTATTGGAAAAACATGCGAACAGACGTAGAGAATTTTATTAGAAGATGTATGCCCTGTCAAACAAAGAAATTAACGCGCATAAAAACAAAAGCACCAATGCTAATCACTGACACACCCTCAGACAGCCTTGTCAAAATTAGTATGGACATAGTAGGACCACTTCCGATCACAGAAAACGGAAACAAATACATCCTAACGATTCAAGACCTACTGACTAAATTTGTCGTAGCAGTTGCATTACAAGAAGCTACAGCAGAAAACGTAGCCGAAGCATTTGCTACAAAATTTATTAGCATATTTGGTTCACCACAAGCAGTTTCAACCGATCTTGGTCGCTGTTTCATTAGTAAAATAAACAAAGAATTATGCCGTCTATTCAAAATAAAAACTTATCACTCCAGCGCATATCACCCCCAATCGCAAGGAAGCATCGAACGCTTCCATCACACCTTAAAAGAATATTTAAAATTTTATATTTCAACCGAAAAGGAATGGGACTATTGGCTACCAATGGCCATACATTCAATAAACGTATCGCGACATGAAGGCACGGGATTCACTCCATACGAATTAGTATTTGGGAAAAAGGCCCTCACGCCTGGGAGCTTCCCCACGCGCTCCCCTGATGAAATAACGTATAGCGAATATCTAGAAGACTTAACGTCTCGATTACAGGAATATCGAATCACTGCCGCTACAAACTTGAACAACGCAAAAGAACGGTCCAAAAGATACTACGACCGGAAAACAAATGATAAAACAA
>JABFQA010002416.1:0-11299 GCA_022817065.1 Probaryconus sp. ZL-2020 | reverse complement strand
TTCAAAATAGAAGTATTATTTATTTTATTATAAAGATATTGTTTAAATGTGATAAAAATGTAAATTCTGAATCATATGTAGAGTCTGAATAGTACCTGATTCGAATTATTTGTAATGCAAACAAAAATGTTAATGTTCATTTTTAATAAATATATGAAATGCAGCTATTTACTTCAATTTGATACCATCGTAATTATTTATTTTCCTCTTGGTTCATTCTTAGTTCACAGCTGGTTCATAGTATGACACTCGGTCCAACAATGAATCAAATTACAGAGGTCTAAAGGAAGTTCAATTTTAGAAATATCATAAATTTTTTTTGAAATAATATTGTATTTCAATGGTTTAAATTAATTCGTTATGGGAAAAAATCAATTTTCTCTTTCATTTCAGAAATATGTGTTAACGTGCGAATATCCTTTCAGATGGTGCTGATTAAATATCGACAGTGAAAATATTAACTCATTAAGAACTCTGCGTATGTCACCTCCCTAATGCAGACAGACTGTGGCTCAGCTCCCCCATCATAGCTCTTACTGCAATGGTGCGCGACGTTGGGACCTTAATGAATTAATTTAGTGTCGATAAAGAATCAGTACAGGATTGCTTCAATATTTATTGGACATTAATATCCAAATATTGAATCACTTAGACATTGAAGGATTTTCAATGGACAGTATAAATTGGGGTTTATAAATAATAACTTTCACTCTAGTTTCGCTCACCAGAAACTAGTACGAACAGATTATTTTGGGAAAAACTGAAAACAAGTATTTCACGAGTTGGATTAGAATAGCGGAACTAGTGAGTGCCTTGTTATAAACTGACCAGTTTCACTATCAAGTTCTAACTTACAAAATACTGATTAGTGCCTTACTAGTGCTAGCGTTTGACTAGCATAATTTCTTATCGGGTATTTATCAATAAGTTCAATTATCAAGTCATAAAAGTGAGATAGTGAATTCAATGAATGTTCAGAGAAAAAAAAAGTAAACCAATCAGAGGAGGCTAATTCACCTTCTATAGATGTATAATCTGCATATTTATAATTATATCTCCACTCGTTATCATCCACAATGGTAGTTTTCATTTAATGAATGAATAAATTAAATAGCAGGATGATATACATCACAAGCCACAATCAGATTTAGTTACAGCACAAAACTGACTGTCTACAGATATCAAAGCTGATATCCTAACAAAGTTATTTAAAATGTTATTCACCTGAAACAAATTTAAGTAATTTATGGAATGCTAAAGACGTCTACCAGATGTTATTTCCTCACTCCCTGCTTTGTCAAATTCCCCTACCATACCATGATTTTCCACTTTCCATTTTGTATATGATATATTATAATCGCCAGACAATAAAAATCTCGATGTTGAATGAATTAGAAAAAAAAATTTTGCTTCAAGTGATCCCTATACTGGATATAAGCATCTAATAAGGACTGGAAGGGGTTAATTTGCATATCCCATCACCAACGAAGCACACTTCACTTTGACGCTCACAAATAGCTGATCAGCCAAAGAATTTTGCGTATCAATCATGAATGGTTTTGGTTGACAGCGATAAGAACTTTCTCCCCACTTCTTGACATTGGTCACCGCTCATCGATTAGATCTAACAACGTGACGATTAGGGAGATTTAATTCCGCATCAGAAATGTCAGAATGTAGCCAAGTCTCGGTGAGCAAGATGATATCAGTATCCTCATGCGCAGGGGAGACTCTAATAAAATTATTTAGTTTTGTCCTCAAGCCACGAACATTCTGATGAAATACGGAGAATTTGGTTGGTAATTGCCAGTTTATCAGTTTTCCTGCTGTGAGATATCAGAGTTTTTGTTTAAAGATTTTATGGGCACTCTCCCCATTCTTGGATTTTTCCTAAAGTTGACAGTCGCCAAGACAATATTTACATTTCCCCAAATATTACCTATGTCGATATCAGTAATTTGAAAATAATAGAAGGTACTGTCTGTCTATCCTGTTTATTCTGTTCCTGTATCGATAAGTCTCCACCTTCCTCAATGTTTTATATCAAGATATTTTTGGCGCATTTCTCATGGTCAATGATCTCAGAATAAAATGTCTCAATATCCACTTCAAGGGCAGCCTCACCTGTAGATTTCGATGTGTAAACCTCTTTAAGTTTTTCGCTTTCTAACACCAGTTTATCATATGAAGACTGCAGCGCATCAATACCACGGCTCATCCTGGCTAAAGTGAACTTTACATCCTGAGTATCAGTTTTTGCAAAACAAGTTGGGCCGTAATACATCATAAACCTTTTCTTGTCGTTGAGAGTAAAAACTTTAACTTCTATTGCGGAAAGATTTTAACATTCAGGGTGAATAGTTCGACGACATAAATCACACTTCACAAAGTCCGCTACATAGAATTCGTTTTGGAGTGTGATATTTTTTTTTGCACTCGGAGCACTTGAAAGCCACTGTAGAGTTAGTAAAATCGAAGTTAAGAAAATTTAATCAAATAGATAACGCACTAAAACGAAACTTAGTAACTTGAGAAAATTCAATAATTTAGTAGGTTTAATATATTTCGAGCGAACAAAATAAAAACACGTCTTGATCGAGCGACTACTATTAACCCATTCATGCCGGTTGGGTCGTTTTCGACCCAAGTTTATAATTGGAAATAATTCACATTATTTCAATTTATTTTGAATTTTTTTCATATGCACGTATTGATATGAATATTTAGAACATATTTTAGCATACTTCAGTTAATACAAAGTAAAATAAAATAAGTGAACTGTCAATATGCTACGACGTAATAACAGAGCTTCGAAAATAGTGTAAGTATTAAATAAAATAACCATTTAATATATTATTTAATGTTAAAAAACGTTAATTTACATTTAATTTATATTGTATAATAAAAAAAAATCGAAATTACATTGCTGCAATAGTGCAAAATAAGCATGGGTCGAAAACGACCCATTCGGCAAATAAATATAACATTACATCAACATGTCCAAAATTATTATTTGCGCTATTAAAACAAATAAAAGTTACACTTGTAAAGGTTTTAATGCTAAAAATTTTCGTAATTTAAATAGGCGATCGCATTATAACCTGAGAAATGTCAAAGAGATTTTGGAAGAAGAATATAATGACAACGCAGTCGACATTTTTATACAGCCACCAGATGATTCTGACGTCAATTCAGGAGACGAAGATTCTAATGACATTAACAACCTTCCAAAAAAAATCATTAATTCTGAAGCAGAATTTGTAACATTCAGGAATGATGAAAACGACAGTTCTAATTCATCAGAGAAAGAAAATGAACCAGAAACAACAAATTTCAAAACAAACACAAGGAAAAGAAAATGCACTGGCAAAAATATGACAGTTACAACAAATAAAAGAAGAAAAGTTGGACAAGCATTTAAATGGGTAAATGGCAACATAAATTACGAAAAGCAAAATCCATCAAGAAATATGCCAAATAGAATGACAAAACCATTAACTGAGAATTCGGAACCAGTTGATTTCTTTTTACTGTTCATATCTGAACAATTAGTTCTTAAAATAGTTCAGCAAACTGTTGCTTATGCATATTTGACGAATCCTTCATTTGAATTATCTGTTGAAGAAATGTACGTGTTTATCGGCGTTCTTCTTCTTAGTGGTTACGTTCCTCTTCCTCGAAGAAGATTATATTGGGAAAAAAATGATGATGTGCACAATAAAATGATTTCTCAAGCTATTCGAAGAGATCGTTTTGATGAAATATTCCGGTATCTTCATGTCTGCGACAATTCGTCTTTAAATCCTAGTGACAAAATGGCTAAAGTTCGTCCGCTTCTCGAAGATTTAAATAAAGCATTTCTTGCTAATGCACCTTCAGAACAAAATGTTTCAATTGACGAGTCTATGATTCCTTATTTCGGTAAACATGGCTGCAAACAGTATATACGAATAAAACCAGTTAGATTTGGTTTCAAAGCTTGGGTTTTAGCTCAAGTGAATGGCTACTGTCTTCAAACAGATATCTACCAAGGAAGCACAGGACAAAACGACAGATATGATGATTTAGGATTAGGTGGATCTGTTGTTATGAATTTTGTAAATATTTTGAAGGCTGAATATCCGGGAATAGTATTTTCGCTTTACTTCGACAATTTTTTTACAAGTGCAAAGCTCATATGGCATCTTAACAAAAATGAAATGAATGGAACGGGAACTGTTCGCCAAAATAGATTATTCGATTGCCCTTTACCAGATAAAAGAGAAATGAAAAAGAAAGAAAGAGGAGCGTTTGAAGCAAGAGTTGACAGACAAAATAAAATTTCTGCTATTTCGTGGAAAGATAATAATGTCGTTACTATTTTATCAAATCAATCTGGGGTAAAACCCATCCAAACAGTTCAACGTTATTCAAAAACGAAGAAACAAATCGTAAAAGTTTCACAACCATATGTGTTTCAACAGTATAATGAAAATATGGGAGGAGTAGACCTTATGGATAATAATATCTAACAAAAATTGTTGCTCACTCTAACAAAACAACAAAAAAGCATGATATCATGTAAAAGTAAGAACCAAAAAAGAGAAAAACTTAAATTTAAAACATCGAAAAATTTTGCCGGCCGGTCATTTTCTTTGGTCACTTTATCAATTTATAAATAAATTAATTATATTTCATAGTCTCGTCCTCGAGATATGACTAGTAGTAGCGCCAGCTGCTTGGTCTTACCACAACTTATTTCAAAGAACTAAAAAAAAAAATTTATCCTACTGGGGGCGTCCCATACGCCTCGCCTAATAGTCTTCATTACGTTTTGTTGCGTGGTCGAGTCCACATCGGTGTAACATGGAAGGCGAACAAAACGCAAGTGCCCGTTCAAACACGCCTTTGTCCAAGATTTCTAAGAGTAGATCTCCTAGTAAATCTCGAGTAAACCCTCAGAAATCACGGGTTTGTGAGAAATCCTCAAGGAAAAGGCGTATTTCGTCTTCCTCGTCAAGATCTTCGTCAACCTCTTCGTCTTCGTCGTCCAGTTCGTCATCGTCGTCAGGATCCTCTCCAGGCTATAAAAGACCTTCAAGAAGTCGTCGTCGTAATCATCATCGCCGAAAGAAATATAAGAAACATTCTTATCGCTATCCCAGACATCGTTCAAGACGCCATAGAGAATCATCAAGGTCTTCGTCTGGCTCTAGGGAAACAAAGTCTCGCCTCTCGATTAGCCGAGACAGGCACTCGTCTCATAGCAAGGGTGGTGAGTCAGGTCGCTCAGACTCAAGGCGACCAGCGACTTTTGGACCAGCCAATCCTGAATCTCTTACAATCCCAGACAATCCCAGAGGAAATTGTTGGAGAAAAGATCGCAGAACCTTTAGTGGAAAGATGGTCAAAGATCATCAAAACAGGCCTGTCAAAGGAGATTGTAGAAGCACTGATAAAAAGATACCCTAGGCCAGAGAACTACCCGCTTTTATCGGCACCTCGACTTAACCTCGATATCAAATCTGCCATTTCTTATAACCCAATAAAAAAGGATGAAATTCAAGAAAGACTTCAGAAAAAATTAACAGCCTCTATCTCAGCCAATGGGGTAGCTCTTTCAGATCTCCTTGAAAAAGCGGCAAACAAGGATTCTGTAGTAGAGGTTAATAAATTGATTGAGTTATTAGGAGATTCATCAAGAATTCTCCTAGACATTTTACATGATATGTCAGTCACAAGAAGAGCCCTTATAACTCCAAACCTGAATTTGGCGGCGAAACATGCCACGGAGAATTCAGAGATAGACACCTTCTTATTTGGATCCAAGTTTATGGATCACTTCAAGGATGCGACTGCAATTGAGAGGTCTGCTAAAGGTCTTGCTAGACCACCGGACAAACAGAATCAAACACAGAAATCTACTGCGGCAAAAAGGAATTTAAACTCGAAACCCCCTGTCAAGAAAAATCAACGGACGGACCGCTCGACAGGGGGGTTCAAGCACAGATTCGTCAAGCGCAGGCACAGTCCACGCGCAGCCCTCACAGCAGTCCTCGTCGCAGGAGGTATTAGAGGTAAGCAGTGCGGAGCGTCTTCGATTGTTTCATCGGGAATGGTCAGAAATAACTGACAACAGTTGGGTATTAGATATTGTAGATGGTTACGAAATCGAATTTCGTTACAAACCCATTAATCAGAATACCCAAGTACAATCCTTTTCAGAAAAAGAATTTCAGATCTATTCTCAAGAAGTTAATAAACTTCTGGAGAAAGGTGTTATTTCTGCTACAATCCAAAATCCGGAGCAATTTATCTCTCCTTTCTTTCTCATTGACAAACCCGATGGATCAAAAAGGTTCATTTTGAACCTCAAAAAATTAAACAAATTTATGAAACCTCCTCATTTCAAGCTCGAGGATTGGAAAACGGTTATACGGGTCGTTTCAAGAAATTGTTATCTATCAACAATTGACTTGAAGGATGCGTATTATTTAATTCCTATCCACGACAATTTCAAGAAATATTTAAGATTTATTTTTAATGGTGTCATATATCAATTTAATGTTCTTCCTTTTGGATTAGCTTCTGCTCCTTATGTTTTCACTAAGATGATGAAACCGGTTGTCACCTTGCTGAGAGAAAAAGGCATTTGTTTGGTGAACTATTTAGATGATTTTTTGATCACAGGAGCTACAAAAGAAGAGTGTTTGGTTAACACTAATTTAGCCTGTAAATTATTAGCTTCCTTAGGTTTTATTATAAATTTCAAAAAGAGTTCACTCTATCCTTCTCAGCAATGTAAATTCCTGGGTTTTCTTATTGATTCGGTCTCTTTTTCAATTTCTCTACCGAGGGAAAAAAAGACAGAAAATTTTGGAATTAGCAAGAAGTATTAAGAATAATCCTAAAGTTAAGATTCGTGAATCAGCTCGTCTAACAGGTCTATTAGTTTCAGCTTGTCCAGCGACAAAGTACGGCATCCTCTATACTAAAAGTCTGGAAAGAGACAAATTTCTAGCATTACTAAATAATGGTAACAACTTTGAAGGTTGGATGTCTCTGTCGGTTGAATCAATAAAAGACTTAGAATGGTGGATTAATAATATCCAAAACACATCATTGTCTAATCCAATTCGTTCGGGCAGATTCGTACGAGTAATCTTTACTGATGCTTCACTTACAGGTTGGGGTTCTCATTGCAATGAGAACAAGGCCCATGGCTGGTGAAGTGCAGAAGAAAAGCGAGATCACATTAATATACTTGAATTAAAGGCTGCGTTCTATGGCCTCAAATGCTTTGCTAAAGACCTAACTTCTTGCGAAATCCTTTTGCGTATAGATTATACCACAGCCATTAGTTATATAAACAGGATGGGAGGAATCCAGTTTCCGGGATTAACTGCCGTAGCAAAGGATATTTGGCAGTGGTGTGAGTCCAAAGACTTATGGATTACTGCCTCATACATAAAGTCGAGCGAAAATATTATTGCAGATAAAGAGTCTCGGGTAATTTCTCAGGATACAGAATGGTCACTCTCGAACAAAGCCTTTCAGTTGATTACTGAATCCTTTGGCCCTTTTGACATTGACCTCTTCGCTTCGAACATAAACACCAAGTGTAGGAAGTTCGTGTCCTGGTTTCCAGACCCTAAAACTCACAACGTAGATGCCTTCACCTTAGACTGGAAAAATTATTATTTTTACGCGTTTCCTCCTTTTGCATTGTTGTTAAAATGCCTTAACAAAGTTATATCTGACAAAGCTGAAGGAGTTTTCCTAGTACCCACCAACTGGCCCTCCCAACCGTGGTACCCTATATTCAAAAAATTAATTTGTTCAGATATTATTGTTTTTGAGCCTAATGCTTCTCTTTTATCTTCTCCTTTTGGGAATTGTCATCCGTTAGCAGGGGATCTTTCCCTGGTTGCCGCGCGGTTGTCCGTAAAGCATTTCAGTTAAAGGGTGCACCAGAAGCCTCGTTGGATACCATCGTAGCATCATTAGCGACATCGACACTGCACCAATACAACAAGCCTCTTCGTTTATGGTGGAACTTTTGTGTTGAAAATTCCTTAAATTTTTTCATGCCGGAGACGAGAGGGGTTTTATCCTTTTTAGCGGAACAGTTAATAATAGTCAAATCTTACGGTACGTTAAATTCGTACAGATCAGCTCTGTCCTTAATTTCGATTAATAATAATTTAGGGTTAGATCCTGTAATCAAAAGATTTTGTAAAGGGGCTTCAGTTTTGAAACCCTAGAGGCCCAAATATGATTATATTTGGGACCCCCAACAAGTTTTAGATTATCTTAAGAATCTTTATCCAAATAATTCTATTTCTTTTAAAGATCTGTCCCTAAAATTAGCAACCCTTCTCGCTCTAGTGACAGCACAACGTGCCCAAACATTAGCAATTATCAACATTAAAAATATAAGATTTTCAGATACAGGAGTATCTATAACGATTCCTGATCGAATCAAGACTTCAGGGGTGGGAAGAAATCAACCAATACTAGTTCTCCCTTTATTTGATTCGTGCAGTTCTATCTGTCCAGTAACCACTCTTAAGGATTACTTGGAGAGATCCTTAAAAATTAGATCAAAAGATTGTGAAAATTTGTTTATTTCCTTTAGAAAACCATTTAAGAAGATTTCTTCCCAAACCTTGAGTCGTTGGGTAAAGATTATGTTAACTAAGGCCGGCATCGATACAGAATTGTTTACGTCTCATAGCACACGACATGCTACGACATCAGCTGCAGCCAGAAAAGGGGTAGACCTTTCAATCATTCGCAAGACTGCAGGCTGGACGAAAAATTCGAAGGTTTTTGCTCAAACCTATAATCGACCCTTAGTTGCAGAAGACAATTTTGCTCAAACATTAATAGATTAAGAGATGTTAATTCAGTTTTAAAACCGCTGTTTAGTAAAGATTGTAATCTTGTTTAAAATTAGTTATTATGTTTTTTCGTTTGTGATCAAGAATGTTAAATACAACGACCAAAGAATTATTAAGACTATTCTAATTATTAAGAATTACGATCGAACTACACTTACAGGTAAGTTTATTTGATCGCACAATTATTGTTTTATAAGCAGCATAAATGATAAACTTGATTGTGGTGATTTGATATTAATGTACTGTTATGTTGTAAATTATTTTTGATTAAACAAGGGTGATTGGTTGTTGATCTGACATCGCTTAGCTATTGCATTAACAACATTGAATTCTACTTCCATTCGTTGTTACTTCAACAGTCAGCGATCAACAACGTCAATGAATGTTGATTTGAGAACAGACGTTGTTGATCCAATGGCATTTTTTTCCCCGTGGCAGTACCGCGCCAGTAAAAGGTCATTTGTAAGTACTGGCTGAGCGCTGTAAATTCTACATGGGTACTTTCTGAATGTATTGACACATAAGGTAAAGTACCCAGTGACGGTCACCCTTTAGAAACCTGTACCAGTTACGGTCCACTCCATTTAAAATGCATTGTCTGTCATTGTCTCTCCAATGGAACTGACCGTCACTGGTAACCCTGTCAGCCACTGGGTACTTTACCTTATATCATCTGTAGGTGAGTTTTGTTATTGTTTTGGTTACTTTGTTTCTTTTCCATTCGTCAGAATTTGCTGAACATCATCATATTTGGTTATATGCCAGTGTTTTTTGTACAGTTCATGTGTTAATCTCAGTTTCAATTAAAAGAAACTTTGACAAAAGCTATAGCAGAACTTTTTTCAGTTGACTATTACGTTACAATAGTTGAAGGTATTTCATGAACGTCTGTCTTGAATTTAACGAACGTGATGAAACCACGAAGCAATGAGCCACGCTGTCGTTGCCAACAGGTCCGGGGTTAAAACGGTCACGAGGAGGTCCGAATGAGTTTTCGGTCTGCTGGAGGATGGACAGCAAGCTTTCGCGTTCTTGTCTCATTTAGTGTGCGTAACTCGCGGCGCGTCGACCTGCAGCGACCGTTTGTATTTGTAAATGCAATTACGCCGAATGTCCAAAGCAGATGCCCGCCGGTAATGTCGATGCCTTCCGACCCTCTACCTCTTGCCCTAGAGTTACCGCGTATTGTCCGAGGAACCGATAAATGCGCACTACATTTAACAGACCGGCCACCGCTTTTAATCCTTTACGGCGTACAGAGACACGCGCAAGGATACAAAAAAGGTCGAAAACAGCGCCCCTCAAACCACCAACAGTTGCCCATCACTTTTATTCTCTCCTTCTTCCTTTCTTTCTTTTTTTTTTTTTTTTTTTTTTTTTTTTTTTTTGTTCATTTATTCATTTGAGAAGGATTTCGTTTGTTATTTATTTCTCTGTTTGTTTATCGACATACCAATCAAGTACGATTTACTTTGAGAGAAAAAGAAAAGAATTGAAAATATCGTTAGGCTAATGAATAATTATTCGTAAGTGAAAAATTACCTTTCAGAATTAAATTTTATGATTAAGGTTTTTTACATTGGATATTTATACATTTGATATACTTATAAATTTATTTTTCGAATTGAATGATTATTTTTAAATAATTGTATCTGTATGGATTATGTTATATACCAAGTCGTATTTATTCTATTGGAGATAATATCAACTTCTGTTGCCCTAGACAGTGCACTTCCTAATTATTAGGGACAAATTACATGAAAAGCAGATGACACCTGTCCCTAATAATTGGGGAAGGTACCGTAACTATGATAATATTGGAGCTCTCTACAAACTCATATACATTATTATGATTGTAATTCATTAGAAAAAATTATAATTGCTTTGGAAATGGTTTGACAAGATAAGTGGGTTTTTGTATAAATTAAAAACTTCAACTTTTTGTATAAATATAAAACAGGATTATTGCAGATAAATTTCAACAGATTTTAGTTGTATCGATGTTGTACCAAGCGTGGGTCGACCATCGGCAGACGGTCTTCTCTCTTATAGCAGTAAAATTAAAGACATTTAGAATATCAGAAATAGTGCAGGGGTTCGACGGGCTACTTAAGATGCTTGAGAATCGAGGTTCAATTCTTCATGGGCAGAGACAAATTTAGCAAATTTACCAAAATTTGCCAAATCTGCCAAATTTACAGACAAATTTGGCAGAGTCCAAATACAATAGAAAATATAATAATAATAATTATATAATTAAAAATTACTTTTTACATATTTTTAATTATTCAACCATCGGAACGAAGGTTATTCTCGTTTCATTTCGGTTCTTTTCCAACCGTCAGTTACCAATGGTCACCCGATGGTCGTCAATAGCACTGGGTCGATCGTTTTTTTTTTTTTTTCTACATGGGTGT
>JABFQA010002415.1:0-11303 GCA_022817065.1 Probaryconus sp. ZL-2020 | reverse complement strand
TGTGTTAATTTAAAAATTTACTGGTTTTAGCTTCAGTAGTCAGAATACCATTAAAAACAGTAAATGGTATAAAGTTTACATATAATTTCTACAGTATTATTTTCCTCAGTGCAATGAAAATAAATATATTCGCGCGTTAATAAAATATAAATATTCATTTCTAAATGCGCGCTGACGAACAAAAAAAAAAATAGCGCCGAACCAGTTCATTTCACCAAAAAAATGCATTTCAAAAAATTGATTATTTCCAAAAAATTTACAATTCAATAACTGCCTAATCAATAAATCTAATGTATGTTCCACCGACAAGAAACGCCGAATGAATTATCCGCTCGAGCGCGGATTTATGTAAAGTGCGATGCGATTTTTTACAATGTAATAAAAATAATTGAAAGTTTTTCCCAACGTGTCACGCTCCAGGCGTAACAATCCGGCGGTGTCATGCTCCATATCGTTTTTTTTTTTTTTTGTACAATTTACATGAATTAATTTGCCCTTAAATTCTCGTTGGCATTTCTCAGGAAAAGCATCTTTTTTTTCGCGACAAAACCCTTCGTTTCTGAAAATCTCGTAACGCCAAATAATTATTCCAAATATGTCTTCATTTCGTTCCATTTACCATTATACAAATTACAACTTAATTCCTAATAATTTTTGCAATAATTCGAGGAAAAATTTTTATGGCATTCTTTTTAAATTATCGCGGAATTATGAAATTATCAGGCCATTAAATTTTATTACTTTTTTTAATAAGTAATTATCGGACAATCAAAAAAAAAAAAAAAAGGAACTGTAGAATGGCCAGAAGAAATTTGCAAAATTTGGAAATACAAAGAAAAAAAAAAAAGGTGAAACAGGTCGAGAAACCAAATCGAAAATAAGGAAAAACATAAACATTTTATGAAGTTTTTCGACACGTTATTTAAATGTTAATTGCCCGTTTATTCGTCGTTTATTCGCTGAAAAAAAAATTGTCAAGTACGACGCAGAAGAATTTATAAACTGTTGGCGTTTTGTCGTCGAAAAAATGAATTACACCGCGGGCGTTTGAAAATTTCGACAAAAACAACTTTAATGACAGATAAATTGCGTGCGTTTAATGTACCATTAGACATCTTCGTAATATAAATCAGCGGTATGAAAAAAAAGGGTTATTAATTTTATAAACAAAAACAAATTACTTCGCGAACGATTCCTGTTCATGAATATGTACAATTTTTCACTTGCGCTGTGAGAAACGAACTTCTTTTTTTATGTCAAAACATTTGCATTGCTAACAACGCATCACTGATATCATTGCACTCGGTTCAATAAAATATCCTCAATAGCATTTCTTTACAACTCGTATTTTCTGTAAATCCAAAATTTATAAGCATTAGATATTCACATTTTTTCGTAACAACTTTGTTTTGCCTCATTGCAGAAACGAAAATATTATTAACAATAAAGAAAAATAATGTGAGAATGCAATTTGTGTTGTAAAGGAAAAAAAAAAAAAAAAATTCTCGCAAACATTGCCGCAACGCGTAACAGAAAACATTTTTTGCCATATAAATCTGGTTTGAATTTATAGGAAAACAGGGCAATTTGCTGCGACTTGAATGCCATTTGCATTTATTTTTCAGTTAAAAGTGACACCGTCAGAGGAGGGGAAACCCACGCAAACTGCTGGCGAAGGCGGATTAGTTTATGCAGAATTGGATCTTACGCTACAACAACCGACACAGGGAGCAACGCCCCGACCCCTCAACCAGGATAAAACTGAGTATGCCGAAATTTTATACCCCCAACCCCCTCAAGAGCCGACCACCCCAGAAAAATAAAAAAAAATATATATGTACCGTTTTTAAAAACACGTTTCACAGTGTCAGCTTGAACACGTCAATCTCCATTCTGCTTAAAACTATTCAAATTTTATGAAAAAAGAACAAAACTATTGTCTTTCGAATTAGTTTCTTCAGAAAACAAAAATATATTTCTGTCAATAAGAATTTCTAACGAAACTTGGAATCTTTGTAATCTTCGTTTCATAGTGGAAAAATTTTTTTAAATTACTATAAATATTAATAAAAATTGTTACATTTTTACTATGATTATTAGTAATTTTTTAAAATTACACTTTAACAAAGATTAATAACAATTTTTGTGACAATATCCTTTTTCAGCGAACAGTTAATTTAGATTTAATTTATGTCTAAAAAAGGATAATCCTTTTTTTTTTTATTAAATGCTCATGAAACACTGATCATTTTTGATGACCTCACAAATGGTGCATTTCATAGCCAACTTATACATTTTTCATTTTTATACATAGCTTTTAGACGAAGAGGAAATTAAAGTGTTACGTAATATTTTTTAAATGTATTTATTACTTTTGTATAGAACAGAAGTAATTTATTTTTGAATCTCAAAGTGCTCGAATATACAGATTTGCTTTTATATCGTTAAGAGGAAATAAAGTGTTGCGCGTCGAAATGTTTTTGCTATAATCATGTCGTTCGATTGATGTACTTAAGTGTCTCTTTAAGGTATTAAGACGCAAACGAGTTCAAAGTTAGGCTTAAATAAATATATAAGTGATACACGACGTTTATTGTCAAAATATTGCAATTGCTAATTGCGTATTGTATATGAAAGTGCACGACTGAATCGAAGTCCACAAGTATTATTTGAACAAAAATGTTAAAACTTAAGAATTTTTAATGAACGATCAAATTTAATATATATATATTTTTTATTTTTAAGGGACAAATTCTCAGATAGAAATCATTCGATTCAGTTTTTGCAATATTGAAAAATATATATGTATATTGAGAAATTAATTAACATTGAAGTAATTGATAATCATAGTTTGTAACGTTATGTAATATTGAGTTCTTGCTTTTGCATAATTCATAAGAGTCATAAAATAAGACTTCACAACATTCGACGGAATATTATTGAATGAATCTTCTAAAAAGTGGAATTCTGATGTACAGAAAAACATTCAGCCTTCAAAAAGAATTTATTTTGCCAAACGCAACAACTCAAGTTATATATGTGTAATATATAATATGCGAGAAGGAAAGTGTGTTGAAACTGAACGTAATGCAAACAACGCGTTCATATCAACACTTTTCCTATAAATATTCTAAAAAAATGCATTTCTTTAAAATTTGAACAAATCCCCAACGGCATCATATTTCAATCGAAAATACTTTTTTTTTTTGTTGTTTTGCAAATTAAGTATAGTTTATTAAGATGCCATACTTGTTTAAGATTTTTCGACGAACACATTTCATTATGTACAGATCAAAACCTTTGATCAAAGTCGACAAAAAGTATTTGTTTACCTACTCAACTTAAGATTTTAATTACCGTCCATAAGTATTGCATGTAATTATTGACACCTTTTTATTTTAATAAATTATAATGACGTGAATAAGTTTTATTGTTTTCTTTGACAATACCAAAATTATGACAAATTATTCATTTTAATACATAATAAATTTATTCGTCGTTTTCATTTTCTATAATATCTTCTGTCTCATAATCCAAACCGAAATCTAAAACCCCTTCTTCAAACTCTGACAAATCAGCAATTTCCTCAACATTAGATTGACCAACAGTACCTAATGAATCATCAATTTCCTCTGTATCCATTTCCCCTTCCTTCTCTTGGTGAATATATTTTTCATACAGCTTCTTTTTTATTTTCTTCGAATAAATTTTAAACAGATCTTGGTCAGAAGTAGAATCCTTTTGTTCCTTAGACTCCACTTTTAGTTCTAGACAAATCCTCTCCTGAAGAACCAATCCTTCAAAAAAGTCTATCAATCTCGGAAAATGATACTTGATTCTTTCTAAACAATCCGGAATTACATAGTCTTTCAAAGAACAGGTTTCTTCCCCAATCATTTCCTTCGCTTTTTCTATCTTGAACAAACCTAAACTCAAATTTCGTTCGAAACACTCCAAATTATCACTGCCTTGCCTAGTCACCACTTCTGAATTTCTACTTTTACAGCAATCTGCAGGTCTAACTAATTTTGGAGTGGCTGTCAACATGTTGTCAATTTCTAAACAAGAGTATCCATCGTATTCTTCATAACTATGAAGATCATAAGTCAGAGGAGTTAAATGGAAGGGATGCATTCGATTGGTGTTCAAAGATTTAATGATACAATAAGCGAAAAGATTGAAATTTGCACAACGAAGAACGTAAATTCCACCACGACCTTTTGGAAAAACTGGTAGACCAACACAACAAGGGTTAATGATGTAAAAGTGTTCAGTTTTCAGTAAAGCTAAAGTTACTTTTCCACACTCCAGAACAGCTGTTTTAATATCACTGTTATCAGAAATCCATCTTTTCAAAGTGGACAACAAAGAGGACTTGTTCGAAGATTCGTACAGTTTTCCAGAAATGGTAGGTTCGAATTTCAATTTCCAAGAGAAATAAGTTCTGATGGAAAAACAAGGTGCTAGACCTAATCTGTTCTTCCACTTTTTCTTTTGACTCTGTAGATAATACTTGTGACCTTGACACACCATGAAATCTAAAAAACGTGAGGAGAAGTTTTCCTCGTTTACCAAATTCCTAAAGAGTAACGAGACAACACAAATTGCAGCTTTGTTACAACCAGCCAATTCACAAAATTTGGTGTCGTAAGTACCAATGGATCCCCATAAAGAATAGAGAAGGTTTGGAATTTCTATTGTGTAGTTGTAGCACGTTGGTTTCATAATCTTCATTTTTTTGCAAGGTTTTGTGATGCTTTTGTTGTATTTCCAATGGTAGTCGAGATAAGTCCACATTGGGTCTTCCAATAATCCTCTGCTTTGTCGTAAGTTAATGGAATCTACATGTAATCTACGGATATAAAATCCAGTTGTACCTTGTGCCTGATTCTGTTTCATGTGAGTCACCATTTTGTTCAAATTAGAGAATATCCCTAAACAACTTTTGCCTTTTTTCCCATCCTTTTTACCACATTTGTTGCACCCATAAGGATCGAAATAATAGTAGTTCCTATAAATACTGGAGTACCAAAATCCATAACAGCAATTGGTAAATTGGACGATTCCACTGCTGTGAATTTCTAAAAATTTCTTCAGATGGTTCGTAACCATATGTACAAAGTCGTCTTTAGTTTGGAATTTAACAAGTTGAAAAGAAATATCTTGAAAATCGAAAATCCTATTGAATATAGGAATATTATGTAAGATCGTGTGGGAATAATAAATTGGGCTGTTAAATTTCTTAAACAGGTTTGTGGACAATTCCAAAATTTTGTCCAAAATGCCCTCGGACAAATTCTGCACTATGTCTCTTTTTAATAAAACTGCCAATATTGCTGCAAAATAACACTTTTTGATCTTGGGCTCCTTTATTGAATGCCTGTTCTTGAAACACGTCGTCCCTTGAACAAAGATGGGACAAGTTGTTGATACAGTTGGACAGAATATGGTCTGAAGATTGTACGATTTATCAAATAACTGATCTTGTTTCTGCTTTTCAACTTTGATGACAATTGGATTTACCTTAACTTTCGAACCTTCGTTAATTTTTTTGTCATTAAATAAAATTTTCAGAAGCTCTTCCAAAGAATCTGATGTTACCATTCTGATGTTTTTTGTTTCTTCTGGTTCCCACCAAATATAATATCTTGAGTCTTTTTTCATAGTTCCAACATGAAAATCACCTGCATAAACCGTGACTCCTGAATACTTGACAAAAGCTTTGTCCAACGATGATTTTAAATGTGGAAAATCCTCAACAGAACCTTTCTTCAAAGACACATTGAACCAAAACTCATCAATGTTTAATTTCGGTAGCTCTTCTTTCATCCCAATGTCTGAAAATGAAGGCGAATAATGCTTTCCTGCTTCGTAAAGATTTTGAATGGTTTCTGTATTCCATTTTAATGGATCTTCTACTCTCGACCAAGCAACAATACAAATATCCACTGGAATTTCCAAATCTTGAATAAATTTATCAAGACCAATGCATGATTTCTCCTTTTGCAACAACTGGATAGACGGCAACAGCTCTGGATTTACGTCATTGAAAATAGGAGCATCCATAGATAAAGCTCTATAATTTGGCAACGCTGAAAATCCCTCACCTTCGCACGATGTTGACTCTGAGGATTCCGATAAATAATCTTCATTGCTTTCAGCAGACTTTTCTGTTACTTTACTGTTACTTTTGTCTTCGATACATATTCTTTTACTTTTTGTTGTACATTCTGTTATTGGAGACAAGTGGGAAATGGTTATTTCATACAGTCTGTATGATTTAAGCGAACTTTCTCCAGTATTTTTCAAAATTCTGTCGACAACTGATTTCTGATCGCCGTGAGCTGTTAATGCACAGTTTCCTGAATCATTTGCAAAACCATCTTTGTCACATCCATAAGAATCAAAGAGATAATAATTATCAGCGTTGTACCAGGTGGCATATGCTATATTATCAAAAACTAAAATTGCACTCTGACTATTTTCCATAAGTAAATTTAGCATGTCTTTCAATTCTGCTGTCAATGTTTTTAAATCAGATGGTTCTGATTCTAAAATATTTTCCACGACAATGTCGAATTTCATGTCTTCCATCACAATGTTGTAAAATTTTCTGTAGTCCTTATATTTCAACTTTTTACATTGTTGAAAATATTTTTCAGCTAAGGAAATGCATTCGTCCAAGACGCAGAATGAAAGTATCGAATGCGAGTCTAATAATGATTTGAACAATATGCAAATAATTGAGGAAAAGAAGCAAGGTTTGTAATAGCATTCTTTGAATAAATTTCTAGATTCCAATTTTGTCTTTCCTCTTAGAATGCAAACAGATCCATTAGCTGTTGATTCGAAACCTTTTGAACTGAATGCCTCTTCTTCAATTAAGTCAATTTTTTGTTTTTCCTCTTCAGGTGCAGGAGACGATTCTGTAACATCATTATTTTCAATTTGAACTGGTTCGTTCTTTTTATGGTCTGTATTTTTTTCCTCTTTCTCTTTATCCTCCATTTGGAACAGCATATTGAAAATTATGTCATCCTTATCGCAAACTGGATGCAATTTTCTCTTTTCAGTTATCTTCTTTTTACGATCGCAAGGTTTGGGAACAGGAGTTTTTATGACACAACCTAATGGTACTAAAACTGGAACTATTTCATTAATTAAAATGTTTTCGAACTCTTCCAAGTGCTTCCAATCCACGAATTTCTCTCTTTCTTTCTTCTCATTTCCTCTAATGAAGGAACCTTCAATTACTTTAACAAGCGTAGAACCAATCGGTGATGTTTTGGAATAAAAATAAATATTTGGTGGAAGTTTCATCATCTTCAAGTCATCTTGATTTTGCCAAGGAACAGTAGGACAATCATCTTCTTCCGACTGTTTATCATCGGGACAACTCGATGTTAAAGAATTGATGGTAGAGGATAATTTTTTAGCTTCTTCTAAAATACATAAAATTCTTTTTCTAGGAGCTGAGCATTTTGTTATTCCTAAAACATTTTCTTTGTTGCTTTGTGTCGAATCTTCTAATGTATCCATACAAATTAAGAACAGAGTGAATTCATTTGAATTTTGGAGTTTATCATAGAATTTTATCATCATTTTAATGTCTTCCTCAATTTTCTTTATCTTATTTGATTCTCGTTCTTTATCATCTAAACAACAACTTGAGATAGATTCATCTTTTTCTGTAGTGCAAACGCTAATTTTCATTGATCCATTTACAAAAGCTTTATTGAAGATACTAGAATTATTTTTTGAATCATTATAAGAGTTTCTCAATCTGGTAAAATTGTTACTCGAATTAGCAGAACATTTTCTCGTGTTGATAATTTCTTTACTTATGTCATTACTAAAATTGTTTGAGTTAATATGATTAATTCCATTCTTGAAATTACTAGTTCTCTCTTCTGAAACATTATGCGTTTTTTTCAAAATTCTGGAATCATTTTCAGAATCAATTACGCTGTCTTTAAGGACAATCTGTCTTCCCTTCAAAATCTTTGAACTATTTTTTGAACCACTTCTCAAACTGGTAGAATTTAAAATGTTATTAGGAAAATTCATTAATATAGAACTACTTTCAGGATCAACCAAATTGCCTTTAAGTATAATAGAACTATTTTTCGAAATTCTAGACTCTCTTCTCAAATCACTACGACCATTTTTCGAATTTAAAAGAAGAAAATCCATTGACACAATACTAAGATCATAATCATTTTCTGCAATAAATCCTGAAACAAATTTCTCAAATTCCAACAGAGAATTCATTACAGTAACTGTTGCAGGATTATTATCGTCTCGTTTGCAAGAGGAACCATAAGGATTGAAAAAATAATAATTACCATTCTGCCTCCAAATGGCGTACGACTTATCACCACAATTCAAAACAATGTCATAATACATTTCAAAGTAGAATTTCAACTGACTATCATTAAACCCAAAAGAATTCGAATTTAATTTTGGTAGAAATTGAAGACTGACTTCGTAATCATGCAACCTTATTGTGTCAGGCAAATCTAAATTCTTAGAATCTTCATTTCCGGTATCTTTCTCTATTCCATGTTCTTCGAGGATCTCGTCAAACAACTTTTTTGCTTCGGCATCAAGTTTTGTTTCATCTTTCGTCTGGTGAGCTTTGTGTTCTTCCCAAATTTGAGTTCCTAAAGTAACAATCTCATCCACATCACTCGAAATCCATTCCGTGGGATCTTTCAATTTAGATGCTGCTAAAGCTACGACTGGTATAAAATCCTGCTGCTGTCCCCTGGTCTTCTCAGAAAATGTGGTACTGCAACAATTGTAAGATCCAGATAATGTTGCCATTTCGTTCGTAGCTATGTCGTACGTTTCTCCAAATCTGCTTTCAGGATCTAACGTTCCCTCGGACACAATAAAAACTTCTAAATCTTTTATAATGCTTGGACATTTTTTCAAAAGTTTCTTCGCTTCCACAGTGATATGAGTGACTCTCAATAGATTATTAATTTCAATTTTGTCTTCTTCTTCTACAACGAAATCATCTTCTATAAGTAGATCTGAAATCTGAATAATCTTATCCGAGAAAACATCGTCATAAGAATTATCTTGATTATCTATCTGGATATCAAGAATACAAATCCCATGAATGACAAATGATTCTTCAGCAAAAGTTCGATTGTTGTAGATAATCATTTCAGCCAATTCTTTTACAGAGCTGCTTGAAAATAAACAACAAGTTGCTTTTTCGTATTCTTTATCATCCATTTCGACTCTGCATCCTGATTTGTCGCAAGGGAAAGGATCAAAAAGATAATATCTATCCTTCTGCTTCCAAATGGCGTAATAGATTTCTTGGATTTCAATAATTCCTGAACAGTTGGTTTTGAAGAAAATTCCGACGTTATCTTCTAAAGAAACTTCATCTTCTTCTGTTGTATCCGAACTACAGATTACATTTTTTTCCACCATAATCTTGGCTGTGTAAATTCCCAAAGGCACATTTGTAGGAAGAGAATCTATTTTGATATCCAATTCTTCTTTGTCACAACTTGTTTTAAGAAATCTAACGATGTCCATTAGAAATATATTTGATTGGTCAAAGATTAAGTTTAGGTGATTTGTTTTCCAATTTTTCGAATGTATTATAGTCGAATATACAACAGCTACAATTGCCAAAACCAAATGAGCTCTGTATTTAAAAGGTTCCCAAATTTGAGACGTTTCCAGGTGATAAGAACCACGTACTAAACCATTACTTTTTTCCTTCGAAACATCATTGATAAATTGGATACTGTTTATACAAACACTGCTGATGGAAAAGAGCTCACTTTTCACACCACTTTTCGCTAAAATAACGTACAAGACTTCGTTTAAATTGTTCAGTATCATCAGTTTAGCTGATCCTTTACACTTAACGACATCTCCAGACTTGTTTCTTGCTTGTCCATCGAAGAGATAATACTTTTTGTCGTCATACCAAATGGCTACGTTCAGAATTGAAGATGATAAAACACAGCAATTTTGAGTATTGAAGAAATCTTTCAAACAATCGGATATATTATTTTCGTCTTCCACAGGAGGAAAGAAAAATCCTTCAAGACAGCTGTCGTTGATGCAGATTTTTGCAACGTGTGATTTTCGAACAGTAATTTGGTCTAATAAGTTGGATATTGTGAAATATTCAGGACACTCTACATCTGAGACTTCGTACGATTGACAGTAAAATTTGTCGCCATCTTTAATTATTTGATCGATTATACATTGGTTCCAACAGTTGGGCTTAATTAAACACGATGTCGCTATGGCTGCTATTGCAACTGCTGTGCCCTAATTTCAAACAAAATGGAAATATTACAGGAATTACAATGAGAGAAAAGATACATGAAAAATTATGTATCTGAAGTTTTCAACGTTCTTAAAAATTTTGCAAAAATTTCGATAAAAAACTAACAAAAATCAACAAAAAAATTTAAAAATTATCTTCACTGAAGATTTTGCAAAAAATAACTTCGATGAATTGATCGATGAGAATTTCAGCCACATATTTCATTGATAAAAAAATTTACCTGGCGACCTCGTGACATAACAGGAAATTGGCACATATTTATATGTAATTTTCCAGATCTCATATGAAATTTCACAAATTGTGGAAACTTTGTACAGAATGTTTGCAAGCTGAATGGATACTTCTTAACAGTCAATGCCTCCTTCAATTTCTGACAATCTTTTTTCTTATCAGATTGAACCTCTGATTTTTTGCATAAATCCTTTACTGTTGTAGGTTTTATGTCACACAGTTCTTCATAGATTTTCTTACGTTCTTCTTCGTCTTCCTTTTTTTGTTCATTTTCAATCGCTTCCAATCTTATTTCGCAACAAACGTTTCTCTTCCATTTTTTAGGATATTCTATTAGTTGTTCTTCTTCTAAAATTTCACCTTCCAAAATTGTACCTTCGAATAATTTTTTTACTTCTATTCCATCGTCGTTTTCTAATTCATCGCCACCGATATTTTTCTCGCGTTTAATTATGTCGAAAAATATATTTCCTATCATTTCACGAAATACACTTTTCACCACTTCATCAGTTGTTGGTTCATCATTTTCGGTAGGATTATCATTAACTTCTGTAGCCTCCATTTTAACGCAGAATTTTTGTAACAAAATATAATTTGTAAAATAATCTAACTTTATGTAATTTCACATTTTTTTAAATTAAACAATTAACATAAATATTAATAATAAATAAATGAAGTAACAAAATGCAATCGTTCGATATTCAAACTGTCATAATTTATAATGTTTATAACCTTCGTTAAAATT
>JABFQA010002414.1:0-11306 GCA_022817065.1 Probaryconus sp. ZL-2020 | reverse complement strand
GTCTTCGTTCATGCTCGATAATGCACGCGCTGATATAACCATTGCATGCCTGACTGCGCGACTTCCGAGTGGGCTATACGTGCACTTACATTCGTATCCATCTGCGGTGGCTGAAGGAGACCGTCCGGGCATTAGTCGCTCGTACATTCAACACATGTGGATCGCAAAGGCACGCGGAAGATGAAGGCACTTTGCGTGATTGAAACTCCCCATGGCGCACGAAAGTCGTCGGCATTTTGATTTTTGCCGACTCTCCACTTCAGCCATTTCACCAGAAAATTTTCAACCAACCAAGAAACTGCACGATAAAATTGTACCACAGCCTACTTCAAAACTGTTATCTTCGCGAAATTGCTAAAATTGCCTAGCGGTTCGTTGAAAAGAATTTAGTTTATTTATTTATTTTTTTTTTTTTTTTAAGTAAAAGGTAATTTCATCACTCTTCCGCAGTCAACCAAAAGTAAATGGCCAATTACAAATTACCATTGTATATTTTTTTTTTTTTTCTTTTGAACTTTCATGTACATAAAACTGAACATTTAATTACGACCGTGAAAAGGCGAAAAATTTCACGCGCGAAATAAATATTTCGACGGCGCTTTCGCAAAATCGAATAAATTGGAATTTCATTATCATCGGCGAAGAGCAAATTAAACAATACATTTAAAGCGCGGTGACGATTTGAATAATACAATTGAGCGCCTAATTTCCCGGGGCTTTTTTCATTTGACTTTAATTTCGTTTCATGTATTATTCCGCGCGCGGTGCGAACGCGAAGTCAAGATAAGTGCCCGCGTTACGATGAAACCGCTCGCTGTTTAAACCGGGGCTTTTATTTCTGTCGAACAGCAGCCGTTCGTAGGAGCGATTTCCCATCCGCCGCGACGGTCAGGCCGCAAAGTTGCATCGACGTGAATCCGAAATCAGGCGAACGCGCGATTTCCTACGTGACTGCAATACGCGCGTACAATTGTCTTTTGGCACCCCGCTATTCGGTAAACAATGCTCGCTTACGGCCACACTTTTACGAACTAAATCGCCTTCGTGTTATGATAATCCACCGAACCGGTGTACCATTATTGAATTTCACCGGCATCGATAAAAGATTCACAAGTGCTTGACGAAATTTCGATACAAATTATTCATCGGTCGTTATTTGCCAAGTTGCCAACAATTTTTTTAAGCTTTCAACGAATTTAGAAGAATATAAAAATCATCTTGAGAAACAATTTTATTGAAGTACACGAAGAGAAATTTTTATTAAAATTTAAAGTGAAATTTCAGTATAAAATTACAGTGTTTTACGTTAAAATGATAGCATTCTGTAGAAATATATATAAAAAAAAAATTTGATAAGTAATATAAATTTGCGAAAAAATCAAATAAATCAAATGTAATTGAAAAAGTATTCAGTATCATATGACTGAGATCTGAAACTTTGTATATCAATATAACTCATTGAGCTTATTACAAGACAATTTATTTTATAGAGTTAATATATTTAGATAAAAATTTGAATCTGAAACTTTTAAACATGTTTTATAGCCAAAATATATTTTGTAAAATAATTTCTTTAAAATTTTAACGATTATTTTATGATTACGAAATGGAAAAGGAGACTTTTCTTTTTCGCAAATCAATACAATGGCATATAGCGCGAATTGAAATCCGAAAAGAGCTTTTGCTTATTTCACGTCTTTCGTGGTAAAAAAGCGCGAAGAAGAAAAAAAAAAAAAAAAGAAAGAAAGAAAAACGGAGCGCAAGAATTGGAAACCCGAAGTGTCATAATGCTTGAATCGACGTTGCAAAATATTCGCGAGAAATCATTATATTCGCAAGTCGGGCAAATATTTACAGTTTCATGTATATGTAAAGCCATTGAATGCCATCAATAGGGGTATCTCGAATGAATCGCTCTGCATTGGATTTTGTCAATTCACTTGATACGGAATATTGGAAATGTAATTTCCATCGGCGGAGTGGGAAGAAAAATTTTTGGGATTTTCAGGACAGAACGATTGTGCCATTTTGTTTTGAAATTTGTCACCATAAAAGCGCGCTCAGATGCTTTTAAAAAGCGATTCCCTATTTCATTTTCAATTTTCAAAATTGAAGCAATTTTTCATCATAGTGAATTTGATGTTTATGAAACGAAATGGAACGGTTGAATTTTTTACATTGATAAGTTAATATTTTTTTTAAAGCCGTATGGTTTTTTCATTTATATAAAAATAGCGAAACTGCATCGATCCTTTTTTTGCATCGAACATTTCAGAAAGTGATTTTAATGAAATCTTAAGTAGAACTTTATGTAAAGGTCAAATGGCCATCAAATGTCAAGATTTATCTTGAATTCAACGGTCAAGGAAAATGTGATAATTTAGTACGTAGTCTGCAAATTTTATATCGAGATCAATTTATTGTGCACTGCATTTTATTTAGTCTATTCGTTAAATCATATTTTCATCTTTAAAATAGAACTATTTTAAATAAAAAATACATAAAGAAAGTAGTTTTAACGAAATTTCGACTAGAAGAATATATTAAGAAACAAATAAAATTTATAAAACATCGTTCAGGAGCCGGTCAAAGTGCTCAATAATGATTTACTTTTCCCGCCAAGCTCTGATCAAGAGAAATCTGAACGCAGTATCTTGACTATAAAATGAAATAGTTTAGATACTGATCAGGATCTAACTAGACGTACAAGACAAGATGCAAAACTGAAATACGATATTTCACTTTTTATGTTTGACGAAGCGTATGCAACCAAAGGAATTTAACATAGAAAATTATTCTTCGTTCAATTGAAGTTTAAATATGTTCCTGATCAACATAAATAAATAACATAAATAAATTTCTTCCTCGTTTCAAAAGTAAAACTCTATTACTACAAATCGATCTAATAAAAAACCCTAAATATTTATGTGCTTGAAGTTTTCATCGATTAATACATCGAAAAATTTAAAATCAAGATAAAGAAGGAAAATTATTAATTTTGGAATTGAAACGACCATTCTTTATATCACTGAACTTATTTTTTTAATTTTTCGATAAATTAATCAATGAGAACTTCGTAACTTCGTAATTCTTTCTGAAATTGATTATAAACTTATAATATTTTAACCGAAGATTAAAAATGTGTATTTTCTTTATTCCAGACTTTTCGTGGTTCATTTAAGAATCTAAGATCGTTACTCTAACAATCCGGTATTAAATATCATCATTATACTTTAAAATCAACTCATAACTTAACTACCTCTTATCGTTGAACAGATAAAACTTTTTCCAAGTAATGTAATGAACGAAATCCAACGAAGCTCTGCCTCAATTTACCATATCCCGAGATAATCACGCAGAAAATGGTCGAGGGTCGATATACCTGTACGTAACTTTTTGAAGCACAGAAAATAAACGGGCGCAAAATCCGCGTAGTGTATAAATAATTGCAAACTTGTCGCGCGATACGTGTTGAATGAACGCACTGAGTTAAAGTGGGAGGGGTGAAAGAGCGAGAGAGACCAGGAATGTAGCTGTACCATGAACGATATATTTGCTTTTATATTCGCTTCGGCGGATGTTTATCGATCGCACCCGCATAACCAACGGGAATTAAAGCCCGATTGCCGCGACGCCGGTGTCAAGATCCAGTCACCTTCAGTAATGCCACGAAGCACCGTTACAAAACTACTTGGTGCTTTTTCCAAATTTGCAACAACTTCCAAATTTGCAACAGCAAAATTTACAATACATTATATAAAAAAACTCGACTTTTTACATAATCTAAGATAATTTCCGATTTAAAGTTACAAATTTTACAAAGAATATTTGAAAATTTTCAATAAACCTGGTACTTTTTCATATGCATTATTGGAAAATTTGTAACTTTTATCGGAATTTCTTTTAGATTGTGCAAAAAGTCGACTATACTTTTTTTCTCTCAATTTTTTTGCAAAATAATGTTAATGAAAGGGTATATTGATAATTGCAATATTTTCACTCTAAAGAACAAGTAAATTTTTTACATTTCAAGTTGAAATATAAACCATACTAATTTGGATGTAAAAAATGTAAGCTCCACTTTACACAAAACGGCACGTAAATAAACAAAAGTGTTTTCGCATGAATAAATATTAAACATATTTAATTTAAGAGAACAAGAAAAGAAAATAAGCGAAAGCCGTATTATAAGCAAGCAGAGACAATTAAATAAATTGCAAGCAGCATTAAAGCTCACTTCGGTGATAATTTACTTGGACTTGAGAGGAAAAATTTAAACCATTTTTTTTTATTTAATAAGTCTGACATGGACCACATTAGGGCCTACTCAAACTTTTTAATTTACCTTTTCATTTCTACTTCCATTGTACTACACTGTTCGTAATATTAATAGTTACGATTATTTGGAATAACGCAATCCAAATGTTATATAGCTAATTAGAAAATTGATTGGTTCCTAATGAAGGTGCTTGATAAAGCACTGGATATGTAATAAGGATAATTAAGACGATTTCCACTTGACGTGCTGTATATTCTATATCAAATTAACAGTAACAACTTCTGTTCAATAATGACATCGGGATAATCATAATTTTCCCATTACTTAATTATGATGTAATGTATTCACGTAATAAAAGATTAATAACATTAATTCATAAGGAAATAAAAAGCATCCGATAATTACCATAAATCTGATTACGAGATCGTCCTCGTGTATTCTATGTAAGTTGAAGCCTCTTACCTGAAACAAAAATAAAAATACTTTTAACAAATTTATTACGTAATAATTGTAATCTTTATTATGAAACAGGATTTTACATCTGAATCTCAGATAATCTTTGCTTTTAAATTTCATGAAATGAATTTTCTTAAATTTTCTTTATAAAACAGAAAGAATGTAATATTAAATTAGCATTTATATAATTTGTGTAATTTCCCATAAGTTCTAAATTCAAATCACTATAATCATTTTCTATAATTACAATTTCCAGTGGATACAATTCCGTCGAGCAAAAACTTGCCGTAACGCGCAATTACCTAATTTGACAATTTGCGAAATTCCTAAACTAAAGGCAAACACAACGTCAGCATTATCCTGTAGAGCAATGTTCCGGCAACCATCCTGACACGTAAAATAATGCCAGCCATAATCGGGCGATAATTTAACCGAAATGTCACCGGCTAATTGAACCTAATCGCGAAGGTAACAAAGGTGGCAAAGAACGTAAGGGGGAATGTGTAACAGTGGGACGGTCAGAGCCAGAATGAAGATGATCCATATACGTAAGGTAGGCATACTCGTGTCCGGCAACAATTTCCTCGGCATTTGGACAGCGGTCTCGAATACAATGAGTTGCCATCGCGCCACAAATACGCTGAATATGCATGAATCAGTAGTACGTACATACGTACGTCCTCGAATTAGGTTTCCCTGGGGCGCCTGGAGTCCTGTTCGACGGCACTTGAAGCACTTGCGGCACTTCTGGATTTCGAGAGTCACACCGGAACCTCGTGTTTAGTTCGCTCGCTTTCCCACTAAAGACACCAAACTATACCTATATCCATAAGTAATAGCACTTATCCGGTAGCACCAGACCCTCCTTTTTGAATACATCACCTCGCATTGGAAGCTGAAATTTCAATTAGTTGCGTGTCGCCACATTGCACTCAATCCAACGATTATTAATTGCACCTACACTATAACTTCCAAGTGTTCGTCCGATGACTTCGACTTAATGAAATCTAATCGTTTTTAGAAGGAAGGAAGATCGGAAATATACATTTTCTTGAATTCGTTGAAGAAACGTTTCTAAAATTTCTTCTGTGGTGAACATTCAATTTTTTTCTGTATTTTTTTTTTTTTCAAGTAATGACAATCATTTATCTCCGTCAAAATCATTAAAAATCAACATTCGAACTCGTAGAAAAACGTGACTTTTATTTTATTCAGCTTGTCATGTTAGACAAATATTTCAAATATTATACAGGATACATTAAAATCATGATATTCTATTAAATAAAAAAGAACCGTTTCAAATGAAATCCATCAAAGTTTAATTAAGGTTTTGAGCAAACTTTCTCTTATCTGTTTTATCAGTTAAGATTATGCCCGATGTAAAGATACGTTTTGGAAATGCAAATCCTCTGACAGCGACTTTTGAAAGACAGCCGTGTATTTATGAACTCGGTTTACTTGTATATAAATTTAGAAACTTATCGTAACTTGAGAGCTTAAAGCTCAAAGATAAAGCTCAAATTTCTCGATAATGTCCAACAACAAGTTCGTGTACAAACCTCTGCTACTATTAGCCATAATTACCGCATATCTAATACTAATCACATTCATGTGGTAAGGTTTAACAAGATAATCCGGTTATTTCGATCTGATAAGTTGGAGTCTTACAAATTTGATTGTTACTGCTATCTGAATATCGCCTGTAAACGAGGAAATGGCTTTGCGATGATCAATTAAAATGAAAATTAATTTTTCATCATTTTAATAGCCTTGGAATTTTATGACTTCAATATTTCTTTAATGAAATAATAAGATTGAAAATAATTTGTTTAATAAATACGCTATTATCTGATGCAGAAGAACACGGCAGCGACAAAAATAACGCGAGAAAATTCGCATCGATTCGGTAGGTTGTTTGGCGAAGCTGCGCGAAGCGAGCCGGCGCCTCCGGCTAACTAACCGGTTGAGAAAGAAATGAAAAGTAAGAGAACGTTTCGTCGAAAGGAAAAATATAAAGAAAAAAGTGAAGTCAACGAAAACAACAAAGCAAGTGTGATATAAGATTTACAATAAAAATTTTTGACGAAAAAAGTGCAATTATTTTCAGTTAATTAAATAAAACGCCATTTATCAACGCGACTGCAAAAATTTTAGCGAACATTAATTAGAGAAAACATTTTTGTGAGTAATCGCGAAAAAACTTTGTTTAAAAATCAAATGTTAGACAAAAAAAAAAAATCTGTTTTCTCTGCGAAAAGAAACAAATTCTTATTTTTGCAATAATTCACGCAAATAGAAATTCACATTAACAAACTCAACTTTGAAATAAAAAGCACAACGTTGCGTATATTTTTTTGTCCAAGGTACACAAGAACGAGTAAACATTCTATGCCTTGGAGATAATTTTTTTTTACACATTCGTGTGTGCGAAAAAAAAAACGTTTTCATTATTTTTATTATTATTAAGTTTATTTTGCCTAAACACACGGTTTTTGCGAAATGTTTTGCACGTACATTTTAAATCAATTTACAAAATCAAATAGAAATTTGCAATTTAGAAATCCCCTTTTTCACAAATCACTTCAGTCAATCAACTTTATTTTATTACGATTGTTAATCCATTAAAATAAATTTTCATCGCAATTATAATGTCGTTTCGTTCGTTTCTTTGAACTTGCAAAATCTGGATTCGCTTGAACGCGAATAGGGTCGAATACTTTTCCGATCGAGCGTACATAAAAATCGTGCGAAAACATTCTTCCGCAATCTTGGATCCGCGCAACTGTTTCAGGAAGCTCGTCATTTCCATTCTCAGCTGTGTATTTCGATTTCGCTCTTTCGCATTTTCTTAGATATCCCTTTACATTTAATCCTTGTTCCCAGTTTGCTTTCTATAGATTCCCCCTCAACGGTCATATCTGCTGCCGGGGAACGAAGAATATTCACGAGTATTCCTCCCCAGCGACAGTATCGCTCTATTCTCGCATATAAATATTTACGCTCGTGCATTCGAGCATTATACTTTCGCATATAATGCTACCTTCCCACGACACGCGTCTTTATGGGACTGGGAGGAAATGTGCGAAAAAGAACACTGCTCGGACTCACGAACCGTGAACTCGGTACAATTTTCTTCCACTTCTGTTTCTCAATTTTGTTCATTCGATAAAATTTTTAATGATTAAAAAACATTGTAAAGCTTTTTTTTTATTTATTTATTTATGATTAAAAGTTTATATCATGAAAATAAAGGGCAGACTGTGTTAATGCAAATGACCGTCAAAACATAGATTGATTCGAATGTAGGTTGAATGATTTACAACTTTGACACTTTGGTTAATTGTATTTCTGTGCTGTTAAGTTCATACAAATTGTTCAAATATTCATTGCAATCAATTCCAACGCGTGACTTTGATTGGTGTAATTATATCATATTTGTTGATCTACTTTTGTTGCGAAATCACAAATTTGTTGAATAATTTGTTATAATAATTGTTAATAATATTTAGTAGTGACGTGTGTACATTTTTATACCCTCTTTATGTATACGGAAAATAATTATTATTACTACATTGAAAAAGTTATCAATTTTATTTGGAATTATATAAATGAAAAGCGAACGATGAAAATATTAACTTTTATGCAATACGATGTTGAAACGAGAATTTCATTTTTCAATAACTGAAAACAATTATTATTACAAGTATAGGCAAATTGAAATTTAAATGAAGAGAATGAATTGCATATAAAAAATACAAGATTGACAAACGTAACGTAGAATTATATTATCCCTTTAAAGTCATTTTACAAATATATATATATATATATATATATATATATACCAATTTGTGCAAATTTTAATTAAATTCCCTTTGCATTTATAGGAAAAAGATAATGTTTATCAGAATTTATTTATAAACAAATTGTTTTCAATATCTCGCCATTAATTTAAATTGAAATAAGTGAGCAGATTTTTTTGCGACGAACATTCATTCCGATGCAATATTACTGAAACAATTTTCGTCCTTAATTAGTTGCATTAAATTGTCTTAAACAAAACGTTAAGATTCATGTAAAATTCTAAAAGGTAATAACCATTTATAATGGATCGGGTAATTTCCCTAAAGAAGAAAGTACAATGGTACATGAACAGTGGATTTAATTTTCACGGGACTAAGTTTTGAAGGGCATATATTCTTTTAGCCGTATCCTGGAAATAAAAAAGTCTGCTATGGCGTAGCAACTGTCTGACAAAATCCGATAATCTAGAATGGTATTCTACTTCGTGACCAAAAACTGCTCTAACAAATTTCATCACGAAAAAAAAAAAAAAAAAAAAAAACATCTGGTATTAAAGATTCTGAAAATTAAACTTTGATCTTCTATCGAAATTTCAAAAAGCTCGACTCCAAAACTACACTGAAAAAAAAGAATTGTAAATTTTGCACAATTACATAGAAATTTGCAATAGTTTATGGTAAAAAATTTCTGTAAATATAATAAATTTCCAATAAATGTAGAAATTCAATAATGTATGGCAAAATTGACAATTCTTTTTTCTCAATGTACCAACTTTCCAAATGTCGAAATTTCCAAATTTTTGCAATAATGTAAAATAGGGAAATAATTGTTTGAACGTTATTCATTGATTTGAGGCAAAGTAAATGTTCAGATGCCTCGCAATCCGTTAAATACGTCATGGCCATTGTAAAATTGTTGGGCTTTTGATCGTCATTTAACATTCTCTCTCCTGAACGCAGAGGAGTGAGATCCACGAGCGAGTATCAGCCGATATAATAGCAGCTCGTAACAGAATTTCGCCGTAAACTCATGTGTATCTATTTTATACAAAGAGAAGAGATCTCATTTTCCATTTAATGCACTTTGCACAGAGAGGACATAATTCGATAAGGAGATCCGTATCTCGTAGCAAGTACGACGTAGAAAGGATTGGTTTGTTCTCAGTTAAGAAACGGCTTAAATCATGGCGGTAAATATCGATCCAGGTATTCGGGATTAAATCGGTGGAGTCAAGCGCGAAGCTGAGCAGAGCTCGAGCCAGTCAGAACCGAGTTCAACGAACTACGAGTACCTCTAACTTCGATACCTCTTGGTCGTATCGAAAACGACTTCGCCAAGTGCGTCTCGTTTCCTCATTGACCTCCATCTCGCATCTTATTATGCAACGAAGAACACCGATTAGATATAAATAATAGAGATGATTAATATAATACTCTTATAATTAATCGATCGATAACTCGTCCTTCGAGTATCTCGCCTTAGTTGGCCAACTTTGTCTGCGTCCAAATTCAATTGAATTTCAAGATCGACCAGAATTTGTACACTTGCATTTTTACGTTTCAATTTTTCTTTATTTCTTTTTTTCTTCGTTCGTTCACGAAGAGAACAATTTGTTGTTTCAACAAAAATTTGTTTGAATCAACCAAATTTTTTTGTAAATTGAAACAAAATCGTTCATCTGCGTGTTGAGATCGAAATAATTTTTGATAACGATCGGGTTAAAGTGAATAATAAATTGCGAAACGATAATTTTTCTCTGAAATTTGTGGTCACGGTTATTGCCAACATATTTCTTATGAAACAATCGTACAAACGGTTTGACAAACGAACGCATTTCCAAGTTCAATATTTTCCCAAACATTTTAATTTAAAACGAAAATGGATTTTTCTCTCGAACCGTCTCGGTAAATATTGGAATTAGACAAATACTTTTCACGGTGTAAGTTTTATGCCCGACATAAATTTTGGATAAAATCAACTGCTTTTGATTTATTTTCAAAACTTTTTTTCCCTCTCGACATTTTCAAATAACTTTGTCGCTTTTACGACGAAATTACGTAACGTGTAAAGTTTGTATCTTCAAACTTTTATAATTGTACAATTACTTTAATCACATTTTATTATAAAGTTTATGGATTAAAAAGTTTATAGATTTTTCTACAATTTTATATTTCATCGCAAAACGCTTTCGTCGTTTCGTGTAAATCAATAAAGAAGTTGACGTGCGAAATTTTTCCTCGATTGATAAACAATTGATCTTTTCAAAGTGCGTTCGAAAGGCAAAATTTTGTTTACCGAGTCTCAATTTGTTAATGCAATTATTGTATCGAGTAAAGGATCATTTTACTGACCCAGGTTACGTTGGTATATATGTAGCACTTTCATCTGACCTAGTCAAGATTCGTGAAAGAGGAAATATCCGCCGGATGAAAGGCACGTAATCGGGTACGTAATAGTAATATTATGCGTACGCACGTAACCGGGGCATGAACAAATGACAAAATGGCACACTCCGCACACTGATCTGCTTCCCACGCGACGTATGTAATACAACAAACAAAACTCCAAAATTACCAATACATAGAATTACTCAATATTATCATTAGATATCTCGTTAACATAAAATGGTACGAACAGATTCTTCTTTATGACCACAAAGTCCTCTCAAAAATTCACACAAACAGAATAAACTTTCTTTAAATTACTAACTTTGTTGGTACTGTGGCAATATACTTTCCCTAATCAAAAAAAAAAAAAAAAAAAAAAATAA
>JABFQA010002413.1:0-11306 GCA_022817065.1 Probaryconus sp. ZL-2020 | reverse complement strand
TATTTATTTGACACATTATCTATCAACATTCTTATTTCAATCTGCAGAAATTCTTGACTCAAGATGTTCCTCATCAATACCGAAAAATTCTTGAATCAAGACTCCATAAGATTAAGAAAATACTAAGGGGGTTTAATACTTGATTCAAGAATTTAAGGATTGCGTCAATATTTCTGTTTTAAGAGTGAAGTTCGTTTACAAAAGCCGAACAATGAACGACGAATACTAATTTAAACAAAAATTCGGGGGAGTGTCTTGAAACTGGCCTCTAAGTGAAAATCAGAATCAGAATGCTAGCGTCATACAGCCGTGTACAAATTCGATCTGCATAGCAAACCCGCGCCATGAATAGAATCATTCAAATTACGCTGTTAATCACGCTTCGTCAAATCATAACAAGACAGTCTTTCGCGTGTTCCATCTTATTCTGATTATGCATATGTGCGCTTCAACATCCTTTCAGTTTATGCAGAACGACCTGTTTCTATTTTTTTTTTTATCTCGACCAGCTATGCGAGTTACAGCTTATCATAGAGAACGAAGGGAATTCTTATTTTCCCCTTAACACACAGACAAAGTTTTACAAAAAGTCACAAAAACTGATGCATTGGATGTTTTTATTGTTCATTTATCAAACGACCATTTTTTAAGTAAAATTTTTAACAGAAAATAATTGAGCATTTTTATTTGGATTGAATCATTTATCGGTCATTTTAGAGTTTCGTTTGATCAGAAGATGATAATTAATTCATTAATCCATCAATTAATTAATTAACAATTAATTATGATTTAATTCGAATGTATAAATAAACAATAAATATTGACAAAGTATCGCATAATTATAATACAGAATGATATCGTTAATTAATTTACTTAAATAGAATGTAGAATATCTTTTTTTAACGAAGCATATATATATAAAGTAAAGTGAAAAATTCTTTTTACGTTTATTAAAGATTCAGGATTTTTATACATTTACTTTTGATATTAAACATTTAATAATGGTATATCAAATTAAGTGATAACTGGCAGAATTGAAAATCAAGAGAAAGCCAAGTTTTAAATCTGTGAAAAAAGTTAACTGAATTTCATTTACACTAAGTGGACGTAATATCATTATTATAATTTTTTTATACGCACAATCCGTGACCTGTTTTTTCTAACTCATAGTGATTTAATTACATTAAAATAGTGTGCATGTGTGCCTTTTCTTTGTTGTAATACGTACGATGAACATTTCGTTAAACAGAGTTACACGAGGAAAAAAAGCATTTTATATACGTGACAAATAGGTCAATTTGCAAAAAGGAGGTAACTTTAATAAAACTTTATATACGAGTTTAGCATATGGACTCGAGAACAACGTTAAGCTCCTGTTGTATTTGTAATTCCTGCTAACGGATAAAGTACACTTCTAACAGATTGAACGCGACTTAAATCCGTGCTACATAATAACAGAACTGTCTTAATGAAATATTCACAATTTAATGTGTCACAACTCTGATAATCAAATTCATAATGTAAATACGTAATGGCCATTTAATTTTATTATTACAATATTAAATCAAAGTCGTACATTAAAGTATCAATATTATTATTATCACATTAAAGTATCAATAGTATTAATATTATTAAAGTATCAATATCACGTACAATGTTTTCAACAGACATCCTTTTAAAAGCATTTTAATTATTCCATTTATAAAAACTTATTAGGTCACTCAGGTAAAAATCATGTGCTTGAAATTTTCAACGATTATTGTCAACGAATTTTTATAATACACGCAAAAATTTCTTATTTTGTCCTACCGACTGCGCCAAACTTTGTAATTTTCTTGATTTTTTGATAAATGTCGTTAAAGTAAAGAATCTAACCAGAAAATCATTGATCATTTCGTAAGGTGGTACGTACGATATCTCAAAATAGTCAGATTCTTTTCAAAATTTAGTCAGTAAAAGTAAACATTACTATGCATCTGTGAGTGAAATTTCAGAAAGATTGACTGTCTATAAGCAGAGATATTTAATTTCAAAAATGTATAAATTAACAGTAGCTGTTATGGAACAAGGTTTTGTGAGCATAATAATTTCATTATAGAAACAAATCGAAATGTCAGATTTGCATGAAAAACTGATATGTTGTAGTTTGACTAATGTAATATAACTGCAATAAAATATGATGACGAACCAATAAAATATGATTACTTACATAATTTTTGTTTACTAGTAATGCAAAATTCCATGATTTCTGATTACAATTGATTTAAAATTCTCTTTTAGAGGGTTTCTTAATTTTGAATATGTCTACCTCGTACGTACTACCTTAAATTCTTTTGTTATTACATATGTAAAGTATAAAAATTCGTTGAATATAAACGTCGAAAACTTCCGGCACATTAAAAATCGATTTCATATTGAATGTGTTCGAAATGTCTGAATTTTCATAATCATCAGCAATTGTTAAGGAACAAGATTGCAAATAAAATTCTGTCAACAGGCTTTAAGGATGTATGTCTGCTACAGTTGTATTAAAAATTAAAAAATAACTTAAATACATGTTTTAAATCAATTTTAAATATTAATTGTAAGAATTAATTGTATAAGAAGATAAATAGGATGTAAATATTGTAAATTGATTGTAATATTTATGAAAAATGTAAAATATTAGTTGAGTTTTTCAAGCGGACTGTACTCATTAACCAATCTGGTGTCTATTTTCCGTTGTATCTGACTTTTATTTATTTATTCTTTAAAAACTACTTAGTCAATTACTTTGAAATTTGAGTATGTTATGTTGAATCATTCAAACTACAACATATCAGTTTTTCATACAAATCTCATTATTCATTTTGTTGTTATTACAGAAAAAGTAACCTCTAAAGTCATGCTCCATAAGAGCTAATGCAAACTTTTTCATTTTCAAAATTAAATATCTCAACATCTGGTTAGTAAATTCTATTGAAACTTAGACAGTAATTCATGGATATTTTGTACAATAAGTGATTGAAATTTCAAGAAAATCTCATTATTTTGAGTTATGCGACATACATCCTTAAGAATTCTCAAGCACCAAATGCAATATAGTCATTGCGTAATTTAAAAATAAAGTCTAGATGAAAAAAAGGGGGAGGGGAGAAAGAATGACAAAAAAAAAAAAATGAAAATGAAAATGAAATGCGAGTAATGCAAGTCACGTTGGAAGGGCACCAGAGCTTTTCCTGCGAATTATCTGCGGCGTGCGTAGTTTTATCTATTCCAGATAAAGGCAGACGTCGGAATATCTAGAGCGGCCTTCCGGTGATAGAGCGAGCGCCCGAGCTCGGTCTTCGTCGCGGCCTTAGTCCGTCCTTGTCGCTCCCTTTCCTCTGAGTAGGCGCCTACAAGAGTTCGTCGAGCTTCCCTTTGAAGTCCAGTAAGCTGCGTTTCAGCTTCCGACTGAATAAGCATTGCCTTACTTCCGCTTCCGATGATGTACTCTTTGACGTAATGCATACGCCGTACTCTGCCCACTTCCACCGACGACCATTCTACTTCAATCCCGTACTTCCATATCTTCGTTATGTACGTGCGGGCTCACATTGATATGCAACCACGTGTGCATTCATATATCGTCGCGCACATACTCTGCAGACACGTACCGATCCATATATCCATATAAATATGTCAGTACATGATATAACTGAAGTGCCTCGACTCTTGCAACCAAGCGATTCTATTCGGCCCGTATTAAACTTCCTTTGCTTATTCAATGATGAGAATATAAATATATCGGCCATGCCTTGAAAACCAAAGGCGAGAAATTATTGCGGTCCTACGATTTTTGCTGAACTTCAGTAGTATCGTTACAGTGACGTTTCTGTGAAAGCAATTTAAACAATTTTTTTTTGTTTTATTCCAACGGGTATGTATATTTCCCGGTCGCTCAAACGGCGCAATTAAACGGATCTGGAAATTGCGTTATTTGGGAAAGGATATTGTTTTATTGGGCTCTTTAAAAAGATCTGCTTACGGTTAAATTAAAGTCCTTTGTGGTATGATCATTTTTGCCAAAAGGAATTTTCTAGCAGTTAAATGAATCTTTTATGGAACGTGAAAGGATCAAGTACAAACTACAAAAAGAATTACAAAAGAAAATAAAGTATTAGAAGGAAATATTTTTCTGCGCCAAAAGGCAATGGTAATAAATCTAGTGTTTTACAAGAATTATCGTACTAACAAGGAATGATTATTTGGACAACAGAAAAGTAACTGATGTTTTTTTCGAAAAAAAATGGTTTCTTTGAAAATGGTAAAAGGACTTGAAATGAAAATTTATCTTTAACTTTGCCAAATGAAATTGACGCTCCTGTGTAAAAGCGTGTAAAAGTTTCAAGAATATTATTATTTCAAGTTTTATAATCAACGAGAAAATAAATCACGGATGACTTTTTAGTTAGGGCCGTTCAAAGTTTTAAGTACCTTGTTTGGAATAGTTTTCGGAAAATGGCAGTCTTTTCCCACTTAAACTGGGTTATTAATATTTGACACAGATAATAATAGAATTACACTGAAGGAGTAATTTTAATTGCAAAGAAACTTTAAAATTGAGTCGTAACTGTTCTTCGGATCTATTGCTTTTGAAGTCCAGATGAAAACCGAGATTCATTCGAAAGAGAGAGATTCTTATATTATTGTCACCAACACATTTTGTATTTTCAAGTTCAATAAAATAAAGTTATTAAAAGTTTGCTTTCTCTCAATTACAATTAAAAAACTTCTTAACAACTATTTAGTTTATAAAGAAAAACTTTTTAACAAATTTCATTTGTATGATCATTTCTGTGGATTATTTTATTTCAACTAGTTAGTCCAAGAAATCAAGTAATATTTAATTCATTCAACAAACTACTGTAATAGTCAAAAAAATCTTTGCAATCGAGTCAAAGATCTTTCTTTAGGTGTTATCACGAACACTGTCTTCGGTATCGTGAAAACCATCTGACAGTTTCCGCCAAACAAAATCGTTTAAAAGTTAAAAATCTAGTTGCCTATTTCGCAAAGATTTTTCGCAACGAGAAGGGTAATCTTTCTGTCTCCGTCGTCGTTTTCGTCGGCCCGCTTCCGGCTTCCGGTGAGTTTCCGTCGCGCGCGTACTCTATGAAAAATCATCTCTTCGCAGACGCACACAATGACGCGGTTGGCGAAGCTTATCCTTTTTCTGCTTCCCAGCAGTTACACAATCAGTTCCACGTTTCGTCTCTCTTTCCCTGCCCAATCCTTACATCTCATTCCATTCCCATCTCACTCTATTTTCACTATTTTCAGCACCCTTCATTCGTTTCGCTCGCATCCATCATCCGACAAAACCAAATCGCAGCATTTGTTGAGATCTTCATCTTACCCTTCTTTCAGCTTTCTGTCAGTACGTACGAGCTTTATTCAGCCTCTGTGAAAAACTTTTCCTGACACTCACTGAAGAACCAACACTCAATTCTCTTTAATTTGCGATGAACTAAGATTTAACTTGAATTATCATTTATGAAGAAATAATTATTATCGTTTCAAATAGTTCATCTTCACAATATTAGAAATTTGTACATTCGGTTATCAATGAAATCAAAGAACAATGGAATTATTTACAATGGCGCTCGCTTTAAAAAGAACATGAAAATGGAAAAGAGCCGATAATAGATTGCAAATGCATTTGCAACAAGACAAAAACCAAAAGCAGAGATTTGCCGTTTTGTTTTGTTACGGTAAACAACTAGACTATGTTTAGAAATATATTAAGATTATTGATATCTCTTTGATCGTGTAAATGCGTCGGTTGACAGGGTTAGTTGGAAGTTCCTTGAAACATCCATCAGCTCTAATGGATATCCAGACACTGTTAAATCTACTAACGTGACACATTACGTCGTTTTTCGTTTGTCATTCATCTAATCTGTCATCTCAACATTTTGCGGACAACGCAGAACGTAATGTGTGTGCCAACTTATAAATGGATGGGAATTAATAAGCGATGCTTTTACATAGGAACAAATGTTTATTGAGTTTTTATGGAATGATTGTGAAATATTGGCAAAGACATTAATGCTGCTGCTCTAACGAGGGGCGAATGGAAGATACAGCACTTGAACCAAGAAAAATGATTACAAGAATAATTCCTTTCCACTTCAATTTCCAATTCAGAAATAATTCATTTATCATTATTCATTGAAGTGTCTGTTTTCCCTTTTCAAGTATTTTCATAAACACTGAATTACAATTACGTCTTACAACTTATTACAAATCATTTAAATTATAATACTATCAGTTGATTTTGCAATGTATTTTGGAAAATACGATCCTATTTCACGTACACACAAATACCACTGTAAACTGTTAGATGACTTATTGAGATGTTTTGCAATAACCAATGGATGTACCAGTTGATTTTATAGCAGAGTAACAGACAATCGATTGGTAATCGTGATTGGTGAAGCCTCGGCGAACATTTGTATTCATCATTTTGACATTTCGCGGTTGTAAATATCAGTGAGTTACGACAGAATACAAGATTTATAAATAATGACAGATAATCCGAAATAGAATGGCTTTGCTTTCGAGAATTGTCCCGGTTAATTAATTAATTGTTTTTAACGGACGAACCGAAAAGGCCAACAATGACACAGTAATCAACTATTTAGTGATTCAAGCAATAACCCAAGCGGGTATTCGGGTTAAGAGCTTTTCCGGAATACTTAGTCTCGCGGCCGTTGTCTGGCTCTCGTTTCAAGTTAGTGCTTCCTCGCCATTTGCAGAATGTCGTCCCGTATTCCGCAGCGATTTCTCCACGACAGTTTATCAATGATTGGGTCAAGAGGCTGAGACTCCGTAAATCGGTTCTGCAACTAGAAGGACATCAGTATTATTGAATAACGGAACGACTTTTCTTGTAAAGAAAAGGTGCTATGAAATGTGAACTGAAGAAAAAAGTTTGAATGAAAGGCACGAATGAAAAATTGATCTTATTTATTTACCATTTTTTCCATTAACATTTTATTCGCATTTTTTTGAAATAAGAATTACTGGTTAATATTTTTTAATGAATATTATACACGGGGAGAAATTTTCATTAAAATTTTAACGTGAAATTTATAAAAAATAAACATGCTGGCAATTTTATGTATCACTCTTAAAACAGTCTATTGAAAATGAATCGAATATTCTTATATTAAATCGAATTTCCATTCAATATATGGACAAATAGAAAGTATATTTATTATGAGAATAAATTATTTTTATGTATCATAGTTTTATACCCAGAATATTTCTATTCATTATGAATCGATTTTTGTTTATGGAAAACTTAAAAATAGTTTCATCTTAGATAAGTCTAAAACATTGATATATTATGTTATAATGTTATAATATAGTTAAATGAATAATTAACTTTATGCCATTATAAAATAATAAAATATAACATTGTTAAATGCTGAAACAAGAAATCATTAACCAAGAAAAATAAATGATACTAATATTCTAACTAATATTCTAACATCAACATGCGCCAGATGTCATTGATAATTTGTGTGAACAGAAATATTCTTTTCGGTTTAAGAAAATTAAAATAATTTTCGATGCCGCTGCGGTAACATTTCGAGAAACTGGTTGACTGGGTATGATCAAATTTACGTAGAGTTACATAATTTCCACGTAAATTCAACGTATTAAAAGCGGACATTGCAACGTAAACGTTACGTACAGTTTACGTTGATTTACTTAAAATCTACGTCAAATTTACGTAACTTACAACGTAAATCGTTTAAAATTGTACGTCGCGTCAACGTAATATTTCTTTGCGGGAAGGTATCACCTGAAGCTAAATAATAAAAATCAATGTATATAATTCCGACCCTCGGTACATCCACCTTCTTCGAAACCCGCCATTTCACTCAATCAAATAGAGTCATTATTAAATTTGTTCAATTCCTATCAGATTCTAAGGGCGCGTTTCATTTTCTTCTTTCTCACATTTACCTCTGTATCCCGAACGTTTTTTTTTTTTTTCGAAGCAAGGCATCTCCAAATGCCTTGTACTGACTTTCTCAAAGCTCGCGAACATCGCGGAATGAGCTGCCACTTATAGAATGGGTAGAAATGCATTCATCAACAGGCAATAAAGATCGTCCCGGTATGAGTGGTGCTTCTAACATGTACATTGTGCGTGTGCATAATGTAGCTGTAACGGCTACATAAACGTGAATATGAGTTATTTCGCACACGCGGACTTGCGCTTATACATATAAACACCAAGACAGAATTCACGCCTTATACACTAAAGGTGGGTATATTCCTAAAGTACTCTTCACGGGGGACAATCGAGGTGTTGGACTGGAAATCTGTACCAATTTAAAGGACTTACCCTGGTACGTTTCAAAACTTGTTCAAGTCTAGTGTATATAACATGTACTTTAACATATATATGTGTATGTATATATGTATGTAAATGCTTATATGAATATATATACGCTTATATATTTAAAGGTTTATACATAAAACTCATCCAAAAATTATTTTCTTAAGAAAAAAATAAGAATAATATTAAAATAAAATAATAATACACTGAAAAAATACAAGGTTAAATAAAGTAAAATCGAGTTGAGCCAACTAGATTTTCGCGGAAAATACATTTGACTCTATAAGGTAGTTGCACCAGTTATCGTTACTGTACTGGTTATCGTGATTTGTTTTAAACAATCTCAAATAACAAAGAAAAATTATAATTTTTAACTGATTATCAATTAATATATTAATATTTAAATTTTGATAACCCGTACGAGCACGTAACGATAACTAATACAGTTAAAAAACAACGCCACGATAACTGGTACATGAGGTAATTCACCACATTATTTTAATATACTAGATTATGCACGAAGCGCGCACTTTATTTGTTATATTTTATTTATTATTTTCTTCTTTTTTCTCTAATTCAAATCATTTACATAAACTGAAATTTTCTAGCTGTCAAATTTAAATATTTTTTTAGAAAAATTCGATTCTAAGCAATCAACCAATCATAATCCATTTTAACGTCCAACAATACCAGCCATTTTAAAGCCAACTTCAGACCGAGACATCAACTTTTTTTGTTAGGACTAGAGACAAAGCGCGCTTCGCGCGCCTTTTGAGATATGAGATATGAAAATCTGTCAAAACATCTAACCATACATTTGACAAAAACAATTCGAATCATTCTATAGTGAGACGACCAATCACATCACGAATAAAAGTTCAACTATGCTAGGTATCGAAAATTCGACACCGAGGAAAAACTTCTAGAGATCATCAACTTTTTTATTTTGGATGGATCGTTTGATGGATACTAATAGCATTTAATTTGATTACATTAAAACTTGGCGATATTATCAGCGAAAATAGATTTCCAGGTAGAACTTTATCAAGTGTTTGATAACACACTCTGATTCAGTACCATGAAATGGTTAGACACTTTTTATCTAACACAGGATTCGACTTTAATGAGAACTGATGATCAGATCCTGTAACGAAATGTATTTTGCTGTTTGATTTCTTGCAACTGATATATGGGCATTTATCTACAAACATAGAGGTGTAAAAATATATATGCAACAGGAATTTCGCTCTTTAAAAATATGTTAAATTGCAATGTTCCAATACTCCGAAGTTCTTCGTAAAATAAATTTCCTGAATTTGATAAAAAAAAATTAATATGAATAAGTGATGCCAGTTTATTTTTCACTTCGCACCTTATTTCAACAATTTATAAAGCGTTCTCACTATCTGGCGTTCGAAAATAAGCGAGCAAAAAATCAGTATCGCAGAAACAGCAATTCAAAAGAAATCGCAGGGAAAAAAATTCAATAATAGCAAAGAAAAGGCGAAGACCACGTTTAAATCGTCGAAATGTGCCCAGGGTCTGTTGACTTTAGCCATAATTAATCCATAATTATTTCAAAGCAATTGCAGAGTAAACTTACGGTTTACATTGCTTTGAATGTAAACAGACCCCGCGAAATACTCTCTTTAAATCTCGTCGTTATGATTGTAGGTGCGAGATCTTGGCGATCCGGAAGACGACGTACCGGCGATACGTCGTGAGAAGGATACGAGGAAGAAGAGGAGACGACATAAGGCGTGTGTATTTAAAAAAAAAAAAAAAAAAAAAAACCGGTTCGCCAGTCGAGAGTGCTCGCCACTCGGCGCATTTAGTCGTGCACATCTACATAAGCGAAAAGAGAACAAGCCACGCGAGAGATACGACTAAAACATAAAACAAAAAAGAAAAAAAAAAAAAACAAAAAAGAAAGACAAAAAAAGACAAAACGTGTCTGCAGAGAGACGAAGACGAAGCTCGAGGCTTGAGCGTCGCCAGGTAGCGTCACGTGTCGCCGACTAACTTTCGCGAGGTAGGGATTGAGGTTATAGATATTTTAATGTTCACATTGGCAGAATAATTGAAGAAAAAGTCAATGAAAGCGAAGCCAAGAGATATTCAAAGAAAATAATTCAGATAATAAAAAAATAATCTGAAAAATAGTCAGAAAAGAAATCATTTTGATTACTGATTGTGTATTTTTTCTTCTGTTTCAGATTCGGGACTTTTTTTTCTGTGATAATAAGGCCAATCCATTGCCGCCTGATAATGCGAGTGGAGTATGCCCGAATGTACAAATCCAAACAATTCCATCCATGCGAATTTTCGCAGGAGGTTTTCTGATCCTGAACGGTATGCAGGATGGCGGACATGAACAATCATCAAACCGTGCGCGATGTCGCGACAAGAATGGACCCCCTTCGCGGTCAAAGACGAGCGCTGGCCGCACGGGGGGCTGCCGGCGCTTTGGTCCTTGGGATCCTGGCCTTGGTGCTCCAAGCGGCCGCAACTGCCGTGCCGTCTTGGGGCGAATTCCACAATCCTGACTGTAAGTTCTCTTCCTTTCTGCTTATATAACTTCAAGCGAATTGTCGAGGATAATAATTTTAAGAAATTACCCCACGAGTAATGGGGCTAATGGCGAAATAGATGCTCTTATCTGATGTCTGAAGACGTGCGGTTTTTGTATTCAGGAAGTTAGGATTAAGTAATTCTTGTATTTAGGATAAAATTAAAGTTTTTTCCGTTTTTTTTTTTTTCTTTTCTTTTCTTTTTTTTTATTTTTTTTTATTTTGAGAATGGCGATTAGAGGTTGTTTATTAAATCAGCCTATAGGCTAAATTTTACCCATTTAAGAAGAAGATACGTTTACTTATGATTAAGAAAGAGATTTCATGAATTTTTTATAATTTTTTTCAACGATTGA
>JABFQA010002412.1:0-11307 GCA_022817065.1 Probaryconus sp. ZL-2020 | reverse complement strand
TAAAAAAAAAAAAAAAAAAGTATTAATAATTGTAGTTACCTATAATTAAAATTACAAAATTTCTTTAATTTCATATAAAAAAATATACATAAATAAAACCAACAAATCTTTGTTTAAGATAAAAGCATTACTAAAAAATCACATAATTTCTACTATTTTAAAACGCTTGTACAAATCCGTACTATCAGACATAGGATTAATATTTTCTCATTAGAATCGGTGCCAAAAATTTTACACTTATTTCGCGTTGCATATAGTGTAAGCTTTTATGTAACTTATATTTAAATATAATAGTCACAGATGGGCAAGATACAAACAAAGATGTATTTTCTTTTTATGAAATTATGCGATGATTCTTAACAATACATACATATAAGCATAGTAAAAAATGAACTATGACTTTTAAAGAAAAGATAAATGTAGAGTAGTACATCAATCTTAACAATGACCGATTTTACAACGTAATTATCTGAGAAATGTTAAATTGCTCTAATCAAATGATTAATGTGTGGAATTTTTAAATTGTAACTTGTTCTATCTATTATTTAAAATATCATCATACAATATTGGACTTTCGCATTCAAGATAACTTTGGCATTTTGTAAAGTGTCCACGCAAGTAAACTTCCGGATAACAAAATTCCACTCCTAAATTGTACAAAAATTATTGTAATTAATTATAATTCAATGATTTGTTTTTATAGTCCATGCATAATTTTATCAGTTTTTCAATACAAAATTAAAACTTACCAAAATCCAAAAGTAACACTTGTTGAATGAAACAAAGGATTGTAAGGAACAATTCGAAATTCTTTATGAGTCTTAAAGTGATTTAAAATATCTCTTGCACTGAAAAAAAGAGAATTGCAATTTTTAAAAAAAAAAAAAAAAATAATAATTAAATAAAGGAAGAAAATTTAATTACCTGGTATGATTTCCAACAGCAACTAGAGCATGTTTCTGTGTTATTGGTTTTATATCAACGTTACCAAAATTTGAAAGTAATTCAGTAATCTATAATAAATTTGTTTTAAATGTATAAAAATTAAAAAACAACAATTTAGAATAATTCAGTATTACTTTTTTTAAATACCTCTGTGATGTGTTTCATATTTGTCCTTAATAACTTTGCATACAACCATTGTGGTCTTACAGATTCCGGATCAGGACCAGCTAAATTCTAAAAATGTCCACAATGATTAAAAAAGTATTTTAAATCATTGAAAATAAGTATAAAAAAAAAAAATTTTAACATAATTACCACATTAGAGACCATAGCACGAATTATATTTATTTTATTTTCAAATTTTTTTATAGATGTCATCATTTCTTTGCAAGTTAAAGGTCTTACATCTGAGCCACTGAAAAAATTTATATCAATCATTAGCATTTATATTTTTAACTTGTAGTGTAATTTTTATAGAACATATTTCGGAAAGCTGCTTTACCTTCCTAAACTTCTTGCTGCATAAACATGTGCTAATCTTATAAAAATAAATCCTGCATAATAAGAATCCCACCCTGCATCATGTACTTTCAGTCGATTTGCTTAAAGTAAATTAAAGTCATAATTTATATAAATATTAAATAGATTAACCGATTTTATACTTAATTTTTTTTTCTGTATTATTAACTTATTCATATTTTACATACCTGAAAATTGTAAGTCATTCATTTTTTTAATTATAGGTTGATGCATGGTTAACCATTTACCTCTATCTTCCAGAAAATATTCATATAAATCTCCAAGTCCATTCTTTTTCCATAGATCTAATATAAATATAAAATTTTAATAATAATAATAATAATAATAATAATAATAATAATAAACAAATGTATTATCAGTATTATATATCCCAATAGAACACAACATATATAATAGATGAACCTTTGATGTTACTTAGCTCTTATATACATATGTATGTATATTATACGTTCTATGTATGTATGTTTTATTATGGTAGAAATCATGATCATAAACGTTATAAAATATATTTGTAATTAAATACCTTCCCGTTGAACAATTGTTTTCAAATTAAAGCTAATATGCTTTGTATCATAAACAGCAGGAAATAGTCTGTGGATGTCTGTTTTAAATGTTTCATAGTTATCTGAAAAAATAAATAAATAAATAAATAAATAAATAAATAAATAAAAAATATGAATAAGAATGAATTTGAAACATGTCTTTTATTTAGAATTATAATATTTATATATACCAGGTAAAGATTTATAAAATTGTTGATACAAGAACATGAGATCTAAAAAATTATTGTGACCTACAATGGGCTTTTTTATTGAAACAAGCAGTTTGAAAATTTTTGAAAATCCAATATAGTAATTCAATAAACTGCTTTCAATTCTATTTTTTTCTTGAAAATGATTGAAATGTGTCTAAATTATGAATTTTAATGCATACAACATTGGCGCGAAATAATGCAAGTTTGAGTCATCGATTGTAGGATTTTCTGCAAATTTATATATTCTGTATGAAGCAAATCGATATGTTCGTGCTATAGAATATAAGTTTAAAAATGTTATCAGATACAAAGCGAGTGAAATTAAACTATGATAAATCTTTCCGTTATCTCAAAGGCTCGTGTCGTTTTATGTTGTATATTGTGATAATTTTAAAACTTAAATCAACTATGCTTCTTTATTTTCAGACTATTTCAAGACTGACGTTGAAAGTTAAGCATAGGGTTGCGGGTAATTGAAGGGAATTGTACACCTTTACGTAGTGACCTTGTTACGCTTTTTAGAAACCAAACATTAAACCAGTATTTCATTGCATTGTTATACAGTTATTTTATCATTATTTCTGTTTTTTTCTTTCATTTTCTTTTTGTATCTAAAAAAAAGAGATTATAAGTTGCTTTAAAATTAATTTCATTGTTATTACAAAGTTTCGCCTTATTGGAAAATGTAATTTTTCATTGAAATTTAATTTCAGAAAATCCTATCTAATCTAATCTAATCTGCATTGTCAAGAGGTGTGCAAATGTTGTAATCAATTCTGTCTAAGTTGTGTGTGCATTATACAATTTTGATTATGTGCGATTTTCAGTTTTGTTCTGGTGACTAACTTATCCAATAAACTATTTTAATGCGTTATTAATAAAATAGATTAAAATTTTACAAATTTTCTTTTTAAATGTCTATATAAACATTTTTTATTTCTATTAAAGTATAATAAAGAATTATTAAACGATAATGTTATTCTAGGCAAACTTATGATAAAGGGAGTTTGGATGATGAGTGTCTTCATGATTTGAGTGACATTTATGGACGCACACCGCCGAGGACAAGATTGAATCGTAGACAAAAACATAAAAAACAAAAGGAACTTGAACTGTAAGTACATTTTAATTATAATTAAAATAATAATACTTTTGATACAAAAAAAAATCAAATACATTTGTAAAGTACAGTTCATGAAAAGAACAATTTTAATTAATTCCATTTAAAATTCACATCATTAGAAATCAGTGACTTCTTCAACGTTCCAATGCAAATTTTTAAGTTTAATTGAACAAGTGTTATTGTATAAATACGTGTCTTCGCGTATTCAAATGTGAATGTAAATTCTTTTTTTTCTTTCTTTTTTTTTTCTTTGAGAAACATTCTTTCTATTTACAAATGATTTTAGTTAAATTGAAATTAGTAATAATGTTTAATACAGTGCCTGCAAGATTGTCAAGACTGTATGCTCAAAGACAAAGCTGAGACGGCGCAATACTATAGATACTATGATTTTTACTGAGATGTGTGACAAAGCAGACAGAGACATGGACATGGAGACTAAACAAGAGAATATTAAAGAAAGCTCTCGAAAAAGCAAGAAGAATTTGAAATTGTTAAGAGGTTCTGAGAGAGATTCTAAGTTGGACGAAGGTGATTACAGTCCTAGAATAACTCATCATTCATCGTCAATCTTTACCAATCTCAAGGTACGTTCACCACGTTTACTATAATTAATAATAAAATAAGATTGTAAATTGAGAAAGAATATACTCCATAATATAAAGGAATCATTAATAATTAATTGAAATCAATGAATCTAATCAACTTATCTCTTCTCTCTATTTTAAAATGTATAATGATTCCCAAACACGCATTTGCAATCAATGTAAAAACTTTGCAATCAATGTATGAATATTTATGAAAATAATATGATGTTTTTATGTAATACGTATATTTTAATATGTTTAATATATGTATTAGATATGTATTAATTACAGTGTCGCTAGACACTGAGATAGTGACATTAATGCTTGGCCAGTTTGGCCCAAGTTCAAAGGCAAATAGAATCAAATTACTTGCAGATTGAAACCAGAAATAGATTTCGCTGCCTGCGTTCGAAGCCGGTTGACGTTGATTCAAAAAACACCTCGTCAAGTTTTAGCATTTCTAGTTCTCTGTCAACTACTAGTGACGAGTCCAGTAATGTTGAATCACCTCGTGCTTCAAGTTACAAAGATAGAGAATCCTTCTATGATAATTTCAGTCATCTAATTAAATCGGTAAGAAATCGATATAGATATAGATACAGAGATATACTACAAGGATTGAATCTTTGATAAATGACATATTAATATTTGATTGATTTCTGTTAACTTCTTTCTATTGATTTATATTGATAAAAAATTAATTCATCATAATAGTTTGTAATATAAAGCTTGCTGCTGGATACATTGATTATTGAATTTCAGGGAAATGCAGATTTAGAACGTTGTTGTCATCGTCAAATGAGTCGAGAAGAAACACGATGGCAGAACGAAGTGAAGGATTTAATATGGTTGGAATTGCAAGCATGTCATGCGGGTCGTAGTACAATTGCACAAGACGAATGGCTGTGCAAACAACGAGATGCTATTGCTCTGTTACTTAAAGAAATTATGGAATACAGGTGATAGTCATACACTTTTCAATGAATACATTTTTGTACAGCAAATAAGAATTCGTATTAATGTAGAATTATTATTATTTGTTATAGATACACTCAATTTGAAAATTCAACTAACAGTGCATCACCAACCATAACAATTACTGATCCTTTCATGCATTTAAAAGAAGCACAAAACCTCGATCAATGCACAGGATGCCTTTCAATGTTCTGTAGACCTTGCTCGAGAGCTTTATCTGATTCAATGAAGCAAATAGAATCTTTGTTAACAAGATTAGAAAATGCTGAATCTTTATACCCATCATCCCAAGCTTTTGGGGTACATTATCCTTTATATAAAAGTCAAGAATTTACTGACAGAGTTAAAGCCATGTGTCTTTGGTACAATATGACTCGTCATCATCGATTAAAGCTACTGATTTTAGGCAAATTATTAATGCTTTTGCACACAAAGAAGAAACATTATGATTCCGATTCTGGTATAAGGTAAACAGGCAAACTTATACAATGTTATCTATATTATTTGTATTTTAAATTAATAATTTTCGTTTATTTTCAGTTCTATTTCAAAATCCGATACGATAGAATCAACAGATCTAAGAAAACCACAAGTTCGATTCGAACTTTCCCAACCTGATGAAAATATCAGTCCTGGTGACAGTTTTAATAGCAACGATTCTTCCAATGTGTCATCAATTGGCCATTTTTCTTTGGGAAAATCATCATCTCCTGATGAATCCCCTCACATTGATGATGATAATCTTGATAGGATGGACATTTTCATAATGGAATTTGATCGACAAGCATACAGGTAAAATTATAGCAATGTGACAATAAAAATTCTAAATATAAACCAATTGATACCATATATTTTTTGTTTGTTTTTGTATAGAAAGTATATTGAAAATGTTTTAAAGACTCGGGGTTTGAGAAAAAGTCTTTACTTTCTGGAAAAACTTCATACATCAATTTTACGAAAAGCTCGATTAACATTAGAGAAACCAAAGATAGAGGATTTTGAGAATATTGGAAATGAAGATTACGAAGCTGATCGAGAATTGCGGAGATATGGCGTATGGAGCAAAGAAGCATTGGAATTGAATTTGCCATCATATAGAGCTGCTTTTGTCTTTCTCTCGCGAGTACCTTTGGACATAGTTCATGAATTTTTGCGAATGAGACTCGAACAAAAACCAGAACAACCAAGTCTTCTTTCCATTAGACAAATGATGAGAGAATTACGAGAAGGTCTTAGAATTGCTTGTATGCACCGAAATAGATTTATGGAACATTCGCGCACAGCTGAGGCTTGCTATATACAAACAGATTGTGTGTCCATGTTTTTGGATGAAGTGAAGCAATTCGACGAAACATTAAAATCAGTTTTTGAACTTTACTTGGAATATTTGCAACAGTGGGTCGATATGGTACAGCATGATAGTTTTCATAAGAATTTAATAATGGATGAATGGGGCTTTGTGAAGTCAATTGCAGAAAACATTACTGGCGGAAGTGAAATTGCAGGAATCAAATTTTGGTAATAAATTAAATAATTTTTCTTATTTATGATAAATAATGTATTTCCAATTAAATATAAAGGAATTAATTATGTTGTATTGAATTTTTAACAGTGAAATTGCTCGGACTGTAATCAAACAAGCCGACGAGTTTCTCGTTGATCGTCCAAATGAACTGAGAGACAATGCAACAAGTTTAGATGATGAAGATGAGTCTTCAAGGTACAATTTATAACAAAATTTATTTTTTTTTTCGGTTATGTATTAATAGCAAATTGTTAATTATATATTTTTGTTCTTATTTTGTTTTATAGGTATCATTTCATGTTACTCGGTCGTGAATGGCAAGGGATGTTCGTTGAAGCTCGCGAAAGAGTGGTGAAAAGCATTGTACTGTGCAGATGTTTAAGAAAAGACATAGAAAAGTGGCCCGAATACAATGATGAGTTAAAAAGTTCAATTGATGAAATGAAGGAAACTTTATTGGAGCTTCGATCTCGAATCTCAAGTTTACTTGAAAATGTTGAATGCAGAGTTGATGAAATGAAAGAACCTGCAAATGAAAGTGACAGAATTTCATTCCGGATTAGAGTTCGTGAAGTTTTGCATCAGGGCTATAGAATGGGTTTTGAATATTTGAAAGAATTATGCAAACTATTTACGACAGAGGAGCGCACAATAATGATTCCAAGCTTGATCAATTTTGCTTTCCAGTGGATGAATTTCGTTCAAAAAAGATGTGAACGTGGTCGTGGTTGTAAGCCTAGATGGGCCTGTCAAGGCTTAGAATATTTAAACCTTATTTCTAGTCCAATGATCACAAAAAACTTATCTGATGATGAATTCGAGCAGTTAAAAAATTCCATGGATCGTTGTGTTATACATATCATTGGTTCAAAATCAAATTCAGAGAATGAAGGTAATTTTACACTTTAAAAGTAAATTAACAATTATTCACTTGACGTAATAATTTTAATTATTTTTATACTTCCAGGAATGAAAAGAGTAGCCAGTAGATCAAGGGGTTCTTCACCAAGTTCTCGAATGCGTATATCAACCTCAGGTTCATCGCAGAAATTGAAACTATCGGATTCGCGAAAAACAAGTCCACCGGTGGACGGAAGTTCCTCATCACTATATTCAGATTGCAGTCAAACTAGAACGGAACGTGTTATGGATGCTGTGATGAAATTAGATCAAGAATATGAAGAAAGATTGAAAAGCCATGATCTAATTGGACATGTAATTGATAGGAAGGCAATAGTTGATAGGATTTACAATGTCGCAAGACGAGTAAACTTCACCTGGCAAAGAGGCATCAAAATTGGTACATTTTAATAACTATTTAACTGGTTTATTCTGGATGATTAGATAATGCTTTTCTTTTTCTATTTTCATAAAATTTTTACTGATTATTTCACTAGGCCAAGGACGGTTTGGCAAGGTTTATACGGTAGTTAATAACCAAACTGGTGAACTTCTTGCAATGAAAGAAGTTCAACTACAACCCGGTGATCATCGAGCAATCAAAAAAGTTGCAGAGGAGCTTCAGATTTTTGAAGGAATACAACACAAACATCTAGTTCGATACCATGGAGTTGAAATACATAGGGTAGGTGTATTTATTTTTTATCTTATCTATAATAACTGTTGATATGCTTTTATTTGCATGATTAAAAATTCTATTATAATTTTTAGGAGGAAATGTTAATATTTATGGAATTCTGTGCTGAAGGAACTTTACATAGTCTTGTTGCTGGATCAGGAAATGGTTTACCTGAACCTTTAGTTAGAAAGTACACAAGGCAAATATTACTTGCAGTTGAAGTTTTACATTCTCATGGAGTCGTGCATCGAGATATTAAAAGTACGATATATATTACTTATTATTTATTATGGAATAATAATTTGTATGAATAACTTAATGACAGATTATTACTTTTGATTTTCTAGCTGCAAATATTTTTATGACTGATGAAGGAAACTGCTTGAAACTTGGCGATTTTGGTTCTGCGGTACAAATAAAAGCTCATACAACAATGCCTGGTGAATTGCAAGGATTTGTTGGTACACAAGGTATTGTTTAAAAATATACATTTTGCATTGAATAACTTATATATAAGTTATTAATTTTCTGTATTAATAATTATCTTTTGCATCATAGTTAATTATGATAAATTTTATGGTTACAGCTTATATGGCTCCGGAAGTATTTATGAAAAATGAAGGCGTGGGCCATGGACGAGCAGCAGATATTTGGTCAGTTGGTTGCTGCGTGGTCGAAATGGCAAGTGGAAAAAGGCCCTGGTCAGAATTTGATTCGAATTATCAAATAATGTTCAAGGTAAGACTGATACGCATTGTTATTTTTAATTTCAACTTCCTAGAAATTAGGTTCACTGAATTTCATATGAAAATTCAGTAATCTACATATGCAAATTTTAATCTACCTCTTTTCGAAAATTAATTTAATATTAAATACATGCCAAATCTACTGAACCATAATAACTTATATTACATTTCTATGGAAAATCATAAAAATAGAATACATGTACTTTAAACAATAGTATTCTTTAACAATAAAAGTTTTCAAGTTTCATTTTCGATTACAATTGAAATTGAATGAACAAAATTACACTGGAAACATCATGCCACTTTGCAATTAAAGTATTTATGGTACAAAGTTGAACGTGCAAAGTATAATTGGAATATTACAAAAAAGAAATTCTTTTAACTACCTATTTTTATGCATTTAAAATACGAACGTGTAAATAAATTTGGATGTTTTGATCATTAAACATGCAAATGTCGAAATATAGAAAAGAATTTCTCAGGCCGTGCATATATATTCGTTGACACAGAATACAGTATATAATATAAATAACAGTAAATTACTCGCACGTATGCAAATAAATATCTTAAATTATGAAGCAAATAAGTCGAAAGGGTAATTTGAAATAAATAATCAGTTGGAGCTCTTTCGTTATTACATAAGAGTCATTTTAAATGTTTGAAGGTCGGCATGGGCGAAAGTCCACAGGCTCCTAAACATCTTTCTCCGGAAGGAATCGATTTCGTAGAAAAATGCCTTCAACACGATGCTAAAAGGAGACCAACTGCTGATGCACTTCTAACTTATAGTTTTGCTCGCGTATACGAGGACGTCAACGCGGACCTATCAACTTGATATAATGCATCTCAATAGTTTATTTTAATCAACGATTGTGATTTTAAATGTTTCTCTTTATTGACGAAATATTTTTTCAAAAGTATCCCAACGATTATTTATATGATTCTTCGTTATTAATTAATTAGATGAACATTCCATATTTATTATTAAGATTAACTTATTCGCAGTGTTGCAGAAAAGTGTATGTTACCATTGATTTATGCAACTTTATTTATTTTATAAAGAAATGATTATTGTTTCATTTGAAATATTTAGGAAATTGATTATTTATGAAGTTTCATTTATACCAAAGATATAGCAGATGTCTAATAAGTAATATATTTAGTGTAGAATGGAATAGAGAATTACAGAAATGAAGTATATTTTATTGCCTCGTTGTATATTGAAATGTATAATGTTATAAATGAAATAATGAAAAACCCAAAACTACTTTTAAATTTTAACGATTATTATAATGATATGGAATAAATAATAGAGTAATTTTGCACTTTATTTTATTTTGCACCAAAACATACACGCAGTATATATAATATACTATATATAATAGTTGGTTTACAATTGTTAGGTAATTTTCTTACGGCTGTCTAAGTACTTTCAGCGCTTTCTGAATAAACAGAAAGTGCTATTTTGTTTGTTAACTTAACGCAACATCAAACGTCCTCTGGAAATTAGTTTCTAATCATTTAAAATTTCGCTCAAACCGTTCGCAAACAATTATGTTCGATGTTTCCTGAATATTCAGTCACAAATGCTCGTGACTAATTCATGGACAATCCCTTACAAAATCATCAAGTCAACAAAATTCAAAGAGAATATTTAAAATATCTAAACAATTCAACAAAGATAAATTAATTAGTAATAACATGGATTTTTAACAAATAAATACTTATTAATTAATAAATACCGTAAAAGTTCGTTTCATTTGCGAGAATGGCTGAGATCATATTGTGTAATCTCCTTGAGGAACAACTATTCATGCTTTAAACACTTTTTGAAAGTATTTTTCATTTCATTCGGTATTATAATTTTATTTATTAATGTACATAATTTATATTTGATTAAAAACGATCAATCGATGTCACAGTAAATAATGAAATAAAATATTTTGATTTAATTTGGATGACTTATGAGCTATAAAATTGGTTGCACGTGATTTAATAAAACGAAACGATGTTCGTTTCAGGAATTTGTTTTAATTATTGAACGAAGAAAATATTTTCAAAAAGTGTTTGTTTGTTTGCAAACTATTTTACATTACATTGTATTTTCGCTAACATTAATCTTACTTGATTAAAATGGCTCATTCATTTGATATGTGAGTGATATTCTTGGCCGCAAAAGTGCGATCACAAAGTTTCGCGATATGCATTTAATATTAATTGATTATTCTACATTGACGCATTTTCTTTTCTTATAATTAATTAAAGGATAGTTGCGTGGCTCTTGCATCTACTGCAGAACACTTCGACAAGTTGTACTTATAATTATTTAGAATGGTCAGCTTTAGGTTCTACTTGTTCGCGATGAAAAATTACAAGCATTGCAGTTACAATTACTTCAAATTAATTTCAGATTTTGGATTATATATTTTCTAACTATTTGAGAAAGTTAGTTTATTTTCGTATTGTTTTCACAATTTAAAATAATGATTTTCATTCAAGACAATTTTTTTTTTTTTATATAATTGACTGGTAA